>JAUZNC010041502.1:7314-17520 GCA_034780395.1 Vannuccia rotundouncinata | reverse complement strand
TTATTATGAACGTAATTGTAAAATGATAGAAAGTATTATAATACCTGAATACTGATAATAAAACTATTTCAAAATAAATAAACAATCCTTTTTAATTTTTCGTAATACAAGAAAATAATAAAAAAACATTGTCACTTACTGGTCTGGACAGTATAAAGTGGATAACTTTGCTCGGATATGCTGAAAAAATGAATGAAGGTAATATAATCCTCTTGGTGGGAATTACCTCATAATGAGGGACAAATCATAAATTTTGGAGAATTGAAAAAAATCAATCGCGTCGCATAATTCTATCATCTTGAAATAGATCAGATTTGTATAGATGATTTTGAGACCAATACAGATGAATTCGAGGTTTACGAGTAGGGCGATGAATTGCTTGAATTCAATGACAGTCAAGTTCACCCATTCTTTCCGATGGACTCGACGTACAGATGGAGGGAGGTTTTGGTTGCGATGGGCCGCGCGCAAGTTCATGTTGTCCATTATATAAGTCAAGATGTTGTCGTCAAGTAAGAGTGTGGTGAAGTCGGCCTCAGAGATCAAGTCATCTGGGTCTACTACTGGAGAAAGGCCTGGGATGCCAAAGAAGTTGGGAAGAGAGTTGGGACGGACATCAGGCATCACTACATCTTGCCATTGATCAAAAGGATGAACCAAGCTATTGGTGCTGCTGCTGCTGCTACTCTCAGTAAAACTGGATGAAGATACTATGCTTGCAGCTGTCAAGTCAGCAGACGACATGCGCGACTCCGAAGATGACATAATGGTGGTTATCAAAAACAGAAAAAAAATTAGTTGATACTATTCTGAGCACATACAAATATTTATATAGCAGGTAAAAAATCGACTCAGTCATATTCGTTTTCCTCACATTATACCGGCCAGTATACAATTCAGCCAATCAAAACGTTTTTTGGACATAGCGGCCAATTGTAAAGTTAAAATTATTTTTACATACGGCTATAGTAATTAATTCTCAATCCTCTAAAGTAAATTTTGGCCATATCATAGAATTGTGTCCAAATAGAATATCCATGGATCAACATTTGATCCATGCCGTATGTGAGACAACTTTTCCATGGATCAACATTTGATCCATGCCGTAAAGAAATGGTTAAAAACTATTTTTTACTAGTTAAATTGGTATAAAATCTGGAATTTTAGAGGTGCCAGGGATTACTTTTGTAAATCATTAAAATCTGGTATTAAAAATGTGCAGGAGGAAGTACCTTTTGGCCTTCTCTATCTGTCTTCCTTGTCTTCCTCTATCTGAGTTCCTTTTATATCTTAACTATTTAAACATTTTCATAAATCATTTTGAGTGTACCCATGTGTGGGCAGTCATGTACTTCCTAATAAAAAATTACATTATTTGAATTTAAAAAAGTTACTTCCTTGTGTAATTCTTAGTTTAATACATTAATACCCCCTCAGGGTATTAATGTTCTCATTATTTATGATTGCATTTTAGCCTATATTATTTGATTTTATAGTCTTCCAGGTTATTTAAAATGCATCCACATTTTTGATGTAGACCCCAGACCACCTTATAAGTTCACTTGCTCACAATTTTTTGTTTTCTGTAATTTTTGAGTTGATCAAATCACATGCCTGAATATTGATATATATATATCTGCTATACAATTCTCATAGAATACAGGCTGGTCAGCTTAACCTTTTCTTTACAGACTTATGGCACAAAAAGTTAACTTACCAGATAGCTATATAAAATCAAATGTGTTAGTTAGTATCCTTATTGGTTAGTTATTTTTGCATTATTTATAGTAGAGCTAGTAAATGTGGCAGGTAGGTATGAAAGGCTTGAATATGGTAGGTATAGGCTTGAATATAATTCAATATTTTTTTATGTTTACCAGAATTATTTCAAAATTAATCTTTAACCTTTTCTTTACAGTTTTAGAGTTGATTGCATAGAGGGGTATTAGCTTACTACCAGTAGTAACTTAAAGAAAATCAATAAATTTAGTCTCACACTGATTGCATAAACGGCAACTGGTAGTACTACTGGGAGTAAATATTTATGCCTAGACATAAATATTTGAAAATCAATATATATTTAGTCCAATGGTCTACTATCAAGAGAGGGTAGGTATAACTCCATTATTTTGATTTAGTTTTCATATTAGCTTTTGAAAAAATGATCAGACATATAATAATGTGTTATTGAACATTTTTTATCTGAAATTACATTGTACATATATAAAAATACATAGAAATATTCTTATTTTGCTCTCAAATGAAAAGCGTTCTCATTTTATATAGCTATAAATACTTATAAATATAAAATAATTCTACTAAACATCCCAATTCTATATTGTAGGACAAAACAAAAAAATCATTAAATTTGTGGAAATCAAGAACTTTGTAATGGAGTTTCCAAATTTTAAATGAATTTTAATTGGTTGATCTATAAATATTAAATGGATTCCCCAAAATTTATGCCAGGTATTAGTTAGTCTAGTAGTAAGCTAATACCACTTTATGCAACTGAATTTACTCCCTGGTAGTAACTGTTACTGGTATTAAGTCTACTACTGGTAGCAGCTAATACTGCTTTATGCAATCAACTATTATAGGACAGAAAAGTTACCTCTCCAAATGGCTATATAAATATAAATGTGTTAGTTATTATGCTTATTGTGTCCTCAATGGTTAATTATTTTTGTATCAGTTATAATAGCAGCTAATATGGTGTGACACATTCAGTTAGCCTCCTATGCTGATTCATATATAATATGAACTACATTTGACTTATACTTGAATTTATATTGAGATTATTATGTTTACTGTATTTCATATAAAATATTCTTCAAAAATTATTATAACTAGGTACCTATACAATTATATAGATAAAATTGTACTAAAAAATTATATTATAATAAAATTGAAATATCTTTCTAAGATAAAAAAAGTGCATATATTATAAACCTACATATAGGTTATACTTTCATTTAATTATATATTTGCTATTTATTGTAATTTGTGTTCTCATTCTGTGCTAAATAGACAATTTTATCAACAATTATAATTTGTAGTGAAAGCTCTTATAATATATATAATAGTATACAAACATTTTATGTATATAAGTATATTTATATTAAAAAGATCTAAATTGAAATAACAATAAGCTATATACAGATGTACAACTCAAATTACGGAATCTCTATATGTATAAGTTTTTTGTTATTGAAATTTGATATTATAAACTAAACTAAATAACAGCTGCATTTCTAGCTGTGTTATGTTTATACATAATTGTGATTGTCAATTCAGTGTCAATTTCACAGACTGTTGATTTTCATGGACAATAATTTTGGGAAGTCTAAAATGAAAGAAACATAAAATTTTGTAAAAATCAATCTTTTTTCATTACTGTAGGGTGTTGTTGGAAGAGCTCTCATGCATGAATGGTGCTGGTACATATAATGTATGTGATATTCTGGCTTTGCACATATAATCCCTATCACTAACACAAAGGAAAATCAATCTAAGTTCTTTATGTTTAGTTTGTTGACATCTGATCATAAATAATTTTGTTGTCATGCTTTAACATTTAGTTCCAAAGTAGCATGGTCATTGATAATATAATTTGAGAGATGCAGTCACAAATTCTCTGTCAAAAACAAATTGACTATTTAAGTTTCACTCCCTGAACAGGACAATTGAGCTCCATAGAGAACATTTGGTGGAAATCATACAGCCCACATAGAAAAATGAAATTACTTCAGGCCTATTATTTACCCCAGGAAAAACCTTATTCCATTTTAGGGTTTTATTTAATCTATATAATAGAAAAATTAGACAAGATAGATGATGAAGAGGAAAGTGATTCCATTGAATCCTAATCAATAGAATCTAATGAAGACATAGTGCATGGTGTTGCTATATATGTATACAGATAACTAGTATGTATATAAGACATATGCAATACTGTATGAAATGGTACAATACAGAATACTTACACAATAATATAACACTAAAATACTAAATAGCATATATAACAATATATATCTGATCACATAATATATATTATATATAGAATAGTATTGATAATATAGTAGGTACATGGTTCTTACACTTCTGAAAAACCTAGAAAAGTCAGGGATTTTTAAAAGGTCTGCAAAACCTTGAAAAGTCAGGGAATTTTGTGTCATTATACCAAAAAATCTTTTCATTTCTACATAATGTTGAGATAATAACTTATTATCTAATTCAATTAAAATTTAATAATTTTTTTTGTAAAATGTATTTTATTTGTAAATTTTTTTAATTATAATTAATTTCTGGAATTTTTTTTAAAATGTCTGGAACACCTGGAAAAGTTGGATTTATTTTAGGAAATTGTATAGGAACCATGTAGGTATAAATATAGTATGAAATTGTAATATATAATAATATATAATTGAATTAAAACCAGTAGGCAAGTATAAAATCACATTGAAAATGTGAGTAGAGAATATATGAATGAAATTATTCAATGATATGGTTATATACACTTATATGGTTGCCTATTTTTCCTTAGCCAATTAAAATATTTCAATTTAGAGGGTGTGTCTCTTAGCTTATTCTTCTTGACCAGTTAAATTCCGATCCCCTTTGGATAGTGTGTCTGTCTAATGGTTATCAGACTAAGGTATTTGATACTCACTCAGCGGTCTGTGTAAAATATTTTATAATCATTTATACTATTTATTGAAACTCATTCATTTATATGTTATATGAAAATCGCAACATGTGTGATCCCCACTGGTTGAAGTAACTTTTTTGTTGTTGCAAACATTGTGACACCCATCAGGAAAAGGTTAAAATTATTATAACTAGGTATATTATTATAGGTAAAATTGTACCATAACAATATTTTATACTAAAATGCAGATAAAAAAGATCATTTATTATATATATATATATACACTTTCATGTGATTATTTTTTGTTTGCTATTCATTGGAATTTGTATTCTTATTGTCAATATAGACAATTTTATCAACAATAATATATTTGTAGCAATAAATCTTATATAATATAGTATTACAAATATTTTCCGAATTTTTCTTTAAGCAAGATATTCTAAAAGAGTAATAATGTTTTAATTTAAAATTATATGAATATTTAAATTTTTACAGAAATAAATAATGTTAACCAAACAAATTATGTTAATCTTCAGAAAGTAGAAAAAATTATGAATGACTTTATAGCTTAATTGTATTATATAATCATATTATTTTAACAGGTTTGTGTAATGAAACTATTTATTTCTGTTTCAGTTTTTTTTTGATGATCCAAAAAGTTCTATTATGTTAACATGGGCTGGAGAAAATACTGGGGTGAGTTTACCTTTTTTGTTCATTGGTTTTTGTTTAGCTTTGGATATACACTTCTTGGACAAATATAGATTTGTTTTCTGATTAAGATGGTTTACCAAATTATAGATTGTATGAATTAATATATGGCTGTTTATATTATAGATAGTGGATTAAAACATTATATTTTTATTTCCAAAATAAGGATCAGAATGAAAATCATTTTGCCATAACTCTTGAACAGCTTAAGTTTCCAATAAATAAAGTTGTACTAGATAACATGGTATTTAGATCAGACAATGTTCCTCATAGAAAGAATGCCAGGCCACTATGCACTGCAAGGCCCCTCTTTAATTGGGAACTAGGTATAAATGTACTTCTATAGATGTACACAGATTTGACATTATTGTTATGAAAGAGGAAGCACGGTGGAAAACTTCTTCACGTCATCCAATTTGGCACAGTCAATGCTGAATTGTCAATTTACCTTCTGATGCACCATTGCAAGAATCAAACTGGATCAGAGATTATTCTCTATTACAAGAACACTGGACAAGCTTTTGTGCACTTACTCATGTCAATGTAAGTGCCAACAATGGGCGCAGGTGTTCTTTGTAAATTTTTTCGACATTGTTTTGTTGCTTACAAAGCGTTCCTTATCTTCTCGTTTTGTTTTGTTGAGTTCATAAAATGGAAATCCCCATCCAAGGGTACCTGCAGAAAATGGGCTTCGATCTGGTGGCTGGATAGATGAGGCGCAACCTGGTGCGGGAAATGCCCACAGACTAAAGCATTAGACAATATAATTATTGCAGTAATAATAACATTTTGGAAATGGAATATTAAATTAAACCTTTTTTTGGTAGTTAGTAATTATACAATTGTAACCGAGCAATGCAACATGTGAATGGTGCACATATTCTGACTTTGTATTTCATTTCTATAGACTGGCAATCGGTATTTAACTATTCGTCACCTTAAAAAATCGCAATGTAATTAATTGAATGTATGATACATTGTTGTCAGTCAAGATTTAGTTGACTATCATATATTTTGCACTTTATTAAGTTTTGTTGTCACATAATTAACAAAATATTGACAAAATTAATTATATATGATCAAATTACCATAGAAAAAATCGTACCAGGGGTCTGTTATTTTCCTTGTTCTTTCAGGTGTTGATTGTCGCTACGGTGGACAGTTCTATGAATAAGACATCAGATCTTTATATTAGGTATGTTTTTCAAATGATACCACACAACTGAAATCTCTTAATAATGTAAATTTTATATTAATAATATTTTCGTTAATGAGTTGATCGTTTAAAATGTTAACGAAGGTAAAATATGATATTTGGAGTTTATATAAATATGAGGAATCGTATTGTTGTTGTTTTCTTTTTACTTCAAAATATTTCACTTGCATTATTTGATAGTGAAAACAATGGAATGAACTTTACGAATATCACAGAAAAACTTGGCAATAATATATTTATTGATCCAGAAAATGGATTGCAACAAAACTCTGCAAATATGGAACATGTAAGTGATATCTTATAAAATTTTGATATAAAAAGTATTAATGCATTAACGCTTATAATATAGTAAACTATATTCTAATCCAAAATTTAAGGATAAAGTGGTTTTTCTAATTGGTTTAACTTTTACTAATATATATTACATATAAGTAATTGAATTCATTTTATTCGTAAATTAACATATTTCAAAAATCGATAATATCTGAAGATCTCTCCTGATTGGTCCAAATAGTAATATCTTTGAAAATAAACATATCTTATATATCAATTCTAATTTGAAACATGTATGATTGTTTTAAATTGGTAATTACAGAATATTACTTGAATATTTCAAATTAATCGTGTTTTACAATTAACATAGTCGAGTAGAAGTTGATAAAATTATTGTATGAGCGGCGTCAAGTATAATATAATACAAATGCAATTTTATTATATTCTTAAGATGTCTAGTTTCAGAATCCGACCGGTGCCACATTGGCAATCTTGTGCATTTGTCAAAAATTAATAATCAATATTTGATGGCATCTGATCTGATTGGTCCAAATAGTAATATCTAAAGTCTTTCTTATATCTTACCTATGTTACTTCCGAATTGATTCCAATTGTCACCCGAATGAGTAGAATGAGACATCTTAAAATAATTATAATTGTGCAATATAATTGCATTTGTACTCTTCTTGACGCTTAAGCTATAATTTCATCATGAAATGCTACTCGACTATTCTGATGTAAAGTTTTTAAAATTATTGTTTCTGATATTCACTATATCCTTTTTAGATATTAATAATATGCCCTTATTTCTTATACAGCTGTTTCTTTTGGCCAGAGAAGGGTCCAATTCGAAAACTCCAACATATTTTTTCTATCGTTCAATTGATCGTGGTTTGAATTGGTTTAAAAAAAAGCTTCCTTTTCAAATTACTTCGAAATTCATCTTTAACCCAACAAAAGAGTCCGCATTGTTGGCTGTATCTGAAGATCGTGTAAGTATTTTTTTTCTAATTATGTTGAAGATTGAAATCTTCGAATGTCTTAATTATATTATTTTGCTGCTAATATTTGCGTACTATTTGCGTTAAAATATTATTTTTTATTCGGGGATATTTTTATTTTTAGAAATTGTGGTCTTCTTCAGACAATGGGACTACTTGGATAAACATAACAGATAATGTAGAAAAAGTTGCCTGGTATGGTTTAATAATATAATTAATAATTTAGTTAAATTCAGATGGAATTTAATGAAATTGTATTTATTTTTAATTTGCAGGGGTAAAACGGATAGCAAACTAATCTATGTGACTCAAAGCCCTACGTTTCCCGGTTAGTATTTTGCCAGGAATAACTTATTGAAGACTTTTTTATTTAGAATTTTAGATAAGAAAACTATTATTTAAACTAAATATTAAATAATTGTCTTTTAAAAGTTCCCCACTTTTCTTACCTTTAGCGACAAACACAACTCGAAGAGTGCTCTTTAAATCGACAGATAATGGAGTCAGCTGGATTTTAATTCTAAAAGACGTATTCAGTTTTGACAACGCCGGTAAATTCCTTTATGTGTCCTGTTTCCAACACCCTTCTTCACAAGAGCGCGCTCTAAAAGTATCCTCTGACGGGGGGTCCAATTTTCACCATGTTCTTCTTCCATCAGTTATTAAAGACCAGGTAAGCGAACCTTAGTCCCCCCAACCACAATTGAGCATCAACTTTTACATCCTCATAATTGAGACATGAAGGGACAGGATAATCATTAAGAACTTTCTGTTTTAGTTCTATTCCATCATGGACATCGAAAGCAATATGGTCTTCATCCACGTCGACAAACCAAATGGTAATCCTTAGATTGAATTATTTTATTATTCTTAACTTTTGTTTGTTTTCTGCTTTAATCTCTGTTTAACTATCTATCGACATTTTGACCTCTAGATACTGGGGATGGCACCCTCTACATGTCGGATGCATCAGGTACAGTCTTCAGTGAAAGCCTTACCGACCACTTCTTCCCCAATTATGAGAAAGAGGAGGTGCACGATTTCTATCGGGTTCGGTCAATGCGCGCCACTTATATAACCAGTCAAAAGCTCGCCGATAATTCCATTCGTTCACTTATTTCACACAACCGAGGAATTACATGGTCCTCTTTGTCCTTACCTGGTGATTCTACCAAAACCTGCACAGTGAGTATAAGTCTTTAGTCATTATTTGAAGCATTCTTTTGAACATGCCACACTTTTCCTATAACAAATTGTGACAAGTTGATATCTCCTGTTTTCAGGGTTGCAGTCTGCAGATTGCCGGAAAATACAGCATGTTCCGTAACGCCAGTAAAGGGGACGCTCCACTATCCTCTGATACGGCCACGGCTATCATTCTCGTTAATGGTTATGTGTCTACGGAGCTTAAGAATACAAAATCACCGGATGTTTTTGTGTCTACGGATGGGGGTTATTCCTGGTTCAAAGTATGTATTATGTTCTTAATGCATTAGCGCTTATAATATAGTGTGATCCGTAATTGATGTCGTTTAATTAATTCAAAACGAAAAATATATTCCAATCCAATCTTTATTTATATGCTAATACTATATAAAACGCATTAATATTGAATTTTTGAAAGAAGCAAATGATGAAATATTGCAAAGATAATGTCCTTCCCATGATGAAATATTTAAAATTATATGCAAACCATATCCTGTACATTCAATAATTAAAGATCTTGTGTGAACTTGTGGAGACTTCAGCATCATTTATGTCGTTAATGTTGACAACTGTGCCTCCAAAAATGTTTCAAGAACGCCTTTTGAATGAATGCGCTTTCGTATTGAATCAAAACGATGGAAAATAAATCTATCGAAAAGATTTGTATCCGTGAAATAAGGGTGTTGTCTCAGCAGCTTGATGTTCTTCTCATGTAGGAATACAGTAGTGGCATTGGAGTAATGTGGTCTAGAATTGTCGTGATTGAGCTGGATATTCTCCATCGGCAGTGGTTGAGTATATATTGCATAATATTGAATTATGGATTTTAATATTTGAATTTAAATACATTTGTCATAGCATAGAGATCTGTTCTAAAGATAGATTTATTTTTTTAAATAAAATATAAATAAAAAACTACATTAATTACGGATCTTGATTCTTTCAATAATATAATATATTATGACATCATTTATCGAAGGTTTATTTGTCCGTATTTTTAATATAATGACATCTTAATTTATTAATAATTACATGCTTCCCTATTTGAAGGGAATGATTCAGTCATTGGTCGTTTGCATAGAGTTTGTTGCATTCCGTTCAGTCATTGGTCTGATTGTTTGCATAGAGTTTGTTGCATTCCGTTCAGT
>JAUZNC010041491.1:0-17520 GCA_034780395.1 Vannuccia rotundouncinata | reverse complement strand
AAACCTTCACCCACACCAACAACCAAACCTTCACCCACACCAACAACCAAACCTTCACCCACACCAACAACCAAACCTTCACCCACACCAACAACCAAACCTTCACCCACACCAACAACCAAACCTTCACCCACACCAACAACCAAACCGTCACCAACACCAACAACCAAACCTTCACCCACACCAACAACCAAACCATCACCCACACCAACAACCAAACCTTCACCCACACCAACAACCAAACCTTCACCCACACCAACAACCAAACCTTCCCCCACACCAACAACCAAACCTTCACCCACAACAACAACCAAACCTTCACCCACATTAACAACCAAACCTTCCCACACAACAACAACCAAACCTTCCCCCACAACAACAACCAAACCTTCCCCCACACCAACAACCAAACCTTCCCCCACAACAACAACCAAACCGTCCCCAAAACCAACAACCAAACCTTCACCCACACCAACAACCAAACCTTCACCTACACCAACAACCAAACCTTCACCTACACCAACAACCAAACCTTCACCCACACCAACAACCAAATCTTCACCCACACCAACAACCAGACCTTCGTCCACACCAACCACCAGACCATCTTCCACACCAACAACCAAACCTTCTCCCAAAAATTGTATATGGATAATTAAAAAAAGAGTTCCGAAAATTAAAAAATACTTCAAAAGCTGCAAAAAATACTGTAAACGGTTTCGTGGGAAATATTGTATGTTATGTGTAAGAATGAAATGTTCTCGTAAAATTAATCCTATCAAAGTTTGCAAAAAAAAGAGAAATATATTCCCAAGAAAAAAAAATATCAACAAATTCATCCAACGCTGCAAAAGAATCTGTAGACGATTTCATGGAAAAATGTGTACATATTGCGTAAAAAGGAAATGTGCAAACAAGGTTAATCCATCAAAAATATGCAAATATAGAAGACTTCAGAGACGATTGAAACGCATTAAAAAAATTAAAAAAAGAAGTCAAAGACTGAAATCGAAACGAAAATTGTCACATAGAATCAAAATGCTCAAACAAAAATTATACCGACGCAGACGAAAATTATACCGACGCAGACGAAAATTATACCGACGCAGACGAAAATTAAACCGACGCAGACGAAAATTATACCGACACAGACGAAATCGAAATTGATAGCAAACACAACAATGAATTTGATTTAACACAATTTGCTATTTTTACCGAAAATAATTATATTAATTCAGTATTAAAATTAGTATTTAACTGTAATTACATCAATTATATACGTCAAATGAATTTAATTAAATTATACAGATATTAATAAAAAAACAATTTGTGGTTTTATCCGTTAGGTACTAGACGCTCACGTGGTCAAAATAAATTCTCAATTTTGACAGTAAAAGTTGACTATAACAGAGCAGTCAACATTGAATTAGATTTATATCTTTCGGATCCATCTATATTAATACAATTATTTTCCTATTAGTCACCCCTAATATCATTAAGTTCCTAAGCAACATATATTAAACTAAAACAGTGACGGCATAAAAATTATTTTATAATTCATTAAACAAAAAAGTTGTTAGGTATACTAATAATTTGATCCCCGAGATTTATCTACGTGATATATATTTTCTGTTAAATTCTTATTAGTTTATTTGGTAGATAAATTATGCTAATTTTTCTCTATATGCATTTATTTATTTATCCATTGCAATTAGGCATCTTTTATGAACCATTAGTGATCTTGGCGGACCGGTGAATTTTTTAAAGAAGGGCCGTGGGGACCTGCCATAAAAAATGTTTTGATATATTTAAAACTAGAATTATAAATCTATTTTCCGGGAGGTTAAATACTGTTACATATATATTAAATCCTATTTCTAAAAAGTATTGTAGGTCATAACGTTATGTTTCAATAAAGTATTCATTAATTTCGTCACTTTGTTTAATTATGTACCTATAATATCTAAGTATATAATATTTACTTGATAACGGGGCATATACTTCAATTAATGTGGTGGATTTTTACATTTGAAATGTAAATTTAAGTAAAGTGTTAAGATTTAATTATTTGTATAGCGAGGCATAGTTTAGATAATGTGGTATACATTTTTAATACATATATGTATCCTAGGTCCCCAATATTATTTAATATGGGTAAATTATAAACGATTTAAAATACACATCCTTTTTACTTAAATGTGTTAATATTATGAATGCGTCAATGATTCCGTGTGACAACATCGTTTGACTTTTATCCATATATTTATATTAAATATTTATCAAATATAATATGCTTTAATACTATAATTTACTAACTTTGATTGATAAACACTTCGAAATTATACAATTTCTTAAATTTTATATTCTAAATATATGATTTGAAATTAAATAACTTCATAAGTTATATATTTTAGTAAGAAAATCATCGAAACATGGTAAAACGTTGGGATTTCTTTGGTCAATGGCAACTATTTCATTACTACCTACTTGCAATAATATCCAAATTATAAACTAATATTTGTCAGTAATGATGTTTTCAGATACTCAGTTGAGAACCATAAAGGACAGTTAGAATCTTGCAGGCGAGAGATGATTGTGTTGTGACTAAGCGGTTCATAAAAAAGGTAGATGTAGAGTCAATACCATAAAACCTGATTTATATGTACTAATTAAATTCTTCTAGGAGTTTGCAGAGAACCTAAAATGAAGAGTTTTGCGTTTTTTCTTGAAAACATATGGAATAAAATATTTGTTGATACGGTCGACGGTAGATCCAACGAATCGAATGACTTACAGAGCCCCAGAGAATGAAGTCGAAAGTAGAAGTGCAATTATTAGATTTCGAAAATTGTTTTAAATCTTTTTCTTAGTTGCGATGAGGAGGATTATTTGGACCATTTCTTCTTATCATTAGAAATCAATAATTTAATTTTAATTTTCCAGTGTTTGAATTCTATGAAATTATATTTACGAAAGGAAAACCAGCGCAGATAAATCACAACCAGTGTAATCCAGGGCTTGTCATTACTTGTCAAACGAATAGGATACTGCGTGGAATGTTGTTGTTAGTTGTCTGGAGGAAATATTTACATTTGTCATCGACTTGACCGTTGTGTTTATAAAATTTACTTCAGTTATGATTTAAGAAAGATCAGCAATAGAATTGTCTAAATTGGATTTTCTGATATTGAACAGAGTTTTATAATAATAAGTTTGTAAAGTAGAAGATTTGTTAGGAGAAGTGAGAATAGAGTTATGGAAAAAATTATAATTGATGTTTAAATATTTGTCAGTGAGATTTTTAGATGTGAAGAAAATTCCAAAACAGCAGTCTTATTTGTCGTTTGTATGACGATTTCGAGGAAAGAATTAATAGTAATGGTGTTGAACTGGTTGATTTCGGCACAGATAACGATGAAAATAAATGTGAAATAGAACCAGTTTCAAATAAGTAGTATGAGAAGGCAATCTCTATGACACAAATCTAATTGGTCCAGAGCACCCCCCTCTTGCGCGCTCATTGCTATAATAAATTATTAACCAATGAGAATCGAGTATCATGATGTATAAAAAGGTGCGCAAGTTGTTCGTTTCATTCTCCTTCTTTTCGAGCTTGCTGACGATTGTCTCTCTGCTACTGGCTATTTTATTCGTCCATCCTCACGGACAGTCTATTCTACACAGCGCCGCTAAGGTCTTCCAGTATCTCCTACGACAATCTATCGTCTCAACTTTACTACAATGACTATTTCTAATTTAGATATCTTTATTAAAACAACACTTTAACCGATAATTCCACATACCAAGGTGAGTCCTCATTTTTGCGGTCTGTCTCAAGAGAAATCTCTCCACTTCATCCTTCACAGGCTCAACTCTCCTATTCATGAGTCCAAGTTTCATTAATTTAAAAGGCCTTATCAGCGTCCAAGCGCTTGGCTATACCAAAACTCTGGATACATGAATCCCGTGGTCATATCGTCTCTAATATCGGATGGGTGGAGTCGCAGACACTATTGCTGCTTACCAATTTTCTCTTCAAACCGAATAAAGCTCCGGGACAACCAAAACCTCTGTGAGAGATTTTCTCAGCCAGGCATGGTTTGCGTACATCTTTCGCGGAGAACGCTGTCATTTACTGGGCTAAGCTGGGACACAGCGCTACTAGATTCGATTGGCTTGGAGAGATAAATGGGTGTGTGGAGATATCAGTTTCTATAATGTCTGAATAGGATATATGAGGCAGCATGGAAATACTGAAAAAGTTGAGAGTTTAAACGTTACAATTGTGCAAGTCCGCCATGAAAACCTGCTCTGGCTTCCTAATGAACGATGAAGTGAACAAAACGCTTAACCTTCCAAGAATTTTGCTACTAATTTAGAGGATGTTTCTCTACAGTCGGGGGACTTTGTAAGAATATCTAAGCAAGAACTTCTTCTTCCTCTTCCGGCTGCAGGCTTCATCACCCTTAAGAAAGGTCTTCTTCCTCCTCCTTCCAGCTGCAGAATTCATAACCTACATGATTACATCAGGAGGCCCTCCTTTCCGGTTGAGGAGACAGAAAAGTTTTTGTGCTGCCCAAATTAATTCTCCCCGAACCCCTAGCCATCGAAGACGAATTAAATCAATTAACTCAATGGTTTGTATTTCTCTACTTGATCACATCTAATTATGGCAAGTAGAGATACTCTTTATTTGCACATTAGATCTACAAATGTCTACATTGGTTATTAGATCAGCCGTTTCCTTCTCATACAAAGTATGTTAATAAAAATATGTTGCATTATATTATAAATATTTGTATTATTTTATATCCAGTTAAATGCTTCTCGGCTCTTCATTTCAATAAATATTGTCTTTATTTATCCATATTAATATTATTCCTAATGATTTGTGGAGATATTTAAAATGAGAAAAATAGTTTAACAAAGATATAGTCAATATTAAAAAGTTTCACTATTTCTATGGTGTCTATGCGGAGCAATATTCTCTAATTGTCCAACACAGAGGTTTCGGATACTTCAAAAATAAGAATATAAATATTATTCAAATATTAATCAAGTGGGTTTAAGAATAGTGGGTATACTAAAGGTTTAAAACAAAATAATATAAGGTAGCCGAGGAATCGAATTAATAGTTCCGCGTTTTAACCACTGAGCTAGTCAACCGTCAAATATTGATTATATAAAGGAGTATGAAGATTTCGATTACATGAATTGCTATTGACCACCTCAAGTTTTAAAAATCTTGAAAAAATTGTATTGATTTTTACCTCATTTACCATAACAATTTTTATCCTTGGAGAAAGTCCTCCAAAATTCTCCAAATATTGCCATATGGAGTTTATGAAAAAATAATAGTTTTTCCACAATTGCATCAAGTGTAGGTTCCTCCCAACAGTCCATATTCTCATAGTCAAAGGAAGTGAATATCAACTCAACGAGTTCCTTCTCACGCTTTATACAGGGTACCATCATCAATTTATTTGGGGATAGATAGCTTGTATTGGGAATTTACAGCAATTGAGGATTGACACGAACAAAGAAAGAGCATGAATTGGTGTGCAATTTATCTAATCAGTCACCAGAATTGCCAAAAAACAGACATCACTTGTGGGTAGGAGTTCTCCTGTAAAGTGCGTCCTCGCAATAAAGTCCTTATGTGAGAGAGTATCAAACAACTTCACCAATTCATAGCCCAAGAGTAGTGAATTATTCCAGGTATTTGCGATATAAAGGTAGAAGTCGACCATCTTCCCAAAAAGTACGTCTTTGAGTAGAACAGTAACAATGATTCGATTACACTTGTCCTGCAAGAGTTCATCCGCTATCACATCCAGACGACTTTACTTCATTCATGTCGAGTTTTCAATGACTAAAGATGCGAATGCTGACCTATTTATAGGTATTGACATTGACCAATCATGGTTGAGACGATTCATAACCACCGCAAAATGCAACATATATAAGTAGTATGATGAAGCAGATAATATTTATTAATCCAATATGTAGGTCATCGGATTATTCTCATAATAACCTCCTACTCCTTATTTAGTCATCTCTATCTCCTTCGTTAGAGTATCCTTTGTTGAGTGTGAGAATTTATCGAGCATGAAATTTCATGCTTTATCTATATATATGAATCAATTCCGCTATATGCATATTTAAAAAATGTTTAATAATATTATAAAGAATGTTAAATATACATTTCTTTTACATTTTATGAGAGGGATAAGAATATAATTTAATAGTATATTTTGAACATCTAGAATATTTTAGAGTTGACAAATACCTATTTGAATGACAATTAACACCTCCCGACAGTAGTATATGACCAACCGAAAAAATTTCATTTTTGATCGATTTTTATTTTAAATGAGTTTTTTTTCTTCAATTTTTCAACTTCATAAAGAAAACAATAAAACACGATTTTTGCAGGATATTCGTATTTCAATCGATTTTTCCTCTATAAAAACGTAAATTAAAAGAAACAAAAATATTTTTCCCCCAAAAATAATCATGACAAACGCTTTTGGTTCAGCGACAATTGGATCATCTTCCCCTATTGCAACTCCTAATTCCGTCTTTGATAATCGATATATTAATGAAGTGGAAAACAACATTAAAGGTGAATTAAATATGTCAACTAATAAAATTCCTAATCTTAAAGATTCTACGCTTGAAAACGATGTGACAAATAAACACTATATTGATAAAGGTTTTCATAAAAAAGATCAACATTAAATATGGTTAACTTCAAATTAGCAAATCTAATGGATCTATCATCAAAAAACGACACAACTAATGAAAAATACATCTATGAACAAGATAAAATACAATAAAATAATAAATTTTAAATGATGAGCTACGAAACCATAAAGTTTAAAGAATTATGAGACGAAAAGACGATCAGATGAATTTAAATAAAGATTATGCAGATGAGCATATGGAAGAAAATGTTTATACAAAATGAACAAAACGCACAATTAAAAAATGTTCAGATTTTCAAGACGGAGGATTAAAATAAAACCAAGAAAAATTCGTAAAAAAAACAAATAAAAAATATGCAGAAAAACAAATAAAATATATAGATGAACATTAGAAAAATTACTAAACCATGTAAAGTATTTAAACAAAACATATTTAAAAGATAAAGAAATAAATGAAAATTATACAAATGATTTCACAAATGAACAAAATGAGCTAGCTAATAGCAAAAATAAATATAAATAATGCATCGAAACTTACAACCGGTGAGATGTCGCTAAAGTTTAAATACAGATTGATCCCATCGGTATTTTATAATCATGGTAGAAATACAAAACACTACGAATTCAAAGATGTATGAAACTTATGTTTTCTCCAGCCTTCCGGCTCAGCAGACAATCGACGCGGAATCAAAATGGGTATTCCAAACTGCATTTATGCTACTCTCGAAAATGGCATGAGAAGGGGGATATGATTCAAATGCACATGGTTTACCCTAAAGAATAACAGTTTTTTTTTAAATATTTAAAATGGATCATCATTAACAGAAAATTTTATGGAATAAAAACTAGTCTGTCAAAACTTAATTACGTCGGGTGCTAGTTTTTATTACAATTTTACTTTTTTATATTAAAGAGAAAAGAATTTAGCAATCTTATTATTTCATCCTATACGTTAGCAAATAAATATGACGGGCATAGAAAATCTTATTTTCATAGTTTAAAAACCCATATCTATGGATTCCAAGGTCATCACAAAAAGAAAAAAATCGTTTGAAATTAAATAAAGAATTTTTAATTCAAATAAGGAAAACATTACAAATAAAGAAAATATTTCATGTAATGGAAAGAAAAAAATATTTAATCCATGGTAACCCCCAATAATTACAATAATTAAATTTAGATCAAAATGTTACAAAATGTTTTGATTACACACTTAGTTTACCAGAAATATTATCAAGCGGATAATTAGAAAATAAATAGGTATACAAAAGGTAAATATACAAATTGGTAAATCATACCATCAAAAACCTCCCATTTTTTCTACAAAAAATGGAGGATATTTATCCAATGCGAAAAATGTCAGAAATCTGAGAGAGATAAAGACAGAGCCATTTTTATGTTACATGAAAAGAAGAACTAAAGAAGCTTCTCGATCATTATAAAAAGGTACAAAATAGATGAAGCACGATTGATTCAACGACAAAGATTACAGGAGTAGAACCTACTAGCCGTAACTACATCCGAGGCTAGTCAAAATAATCATCGTCACAGGTTCTCATCGTCCCGGCTCTCGCTGCATCAATTGCAGGAGTGCTAAGTGGATTTAGCGCTGTGAAAACCACGATATTTGATGGAGTGATTATCAGTTTAACATCACGGAAAAAAGGACACTATAGAACGATGGTTCAAATAATCCAAAATTATAATAATAAGCTATTTATTCTTCGAAAAATTTAGAAATAATGGAATATTTACAGCGAAGGAATTAGAAGAATTTAACTTGCTACGTAATGAAATGACGAAGTCATTCTGGAAAGAAAATTAGAACATAAGAAATAGAGGTTCAAACAAAAGAAATCAGACAAGCTATAGAAGAAATAAAATCCAAAATAACCAGACGACTTTTGTTCAAAAACTACTTACCGCATACTCCACCTTCGCGTACTAAGGATACTAGTAACTCTTAAATATCGAGCACTCTGTCGACTCCACTGATAAGGTACAACACAAATGAGGGATTCGTCTGAAACAATGATCCTGCACCGCGTGTAACAATGAGTAACAAAAGTTGGACAATTTGAAGAACTAAATTCGCAAAAACATTTTCAAGATTTAGATTAAAAGTTAAAGTTAAAGTTCAAAGTAAAAGTTTTTAATGAAGATGATATACATTCGACTGATTTAAATTAATATACCTCCGAAAACTATTACAAATATTTTTTAACAGTAATCGATGTATACACTAAATATGCGTGCAGTATTCCAATAAAAAATAAACAAGCTAATACAGTAATAGATGCATTTGAGAGTATTATAGGTGGAAAAGGCGAACATTATTAAGGCGAAAAAATTATGGGTTGATAATGGTCTCAAGTTTTTTATAATAAAATATTTTTTAAATATTTAGATGAAAAAATATAATTATGTATTCTACTTACAATGAAGCTAAGGCAGTTGTCATAAGCGTTTTAATCGTTCTCTTAAACATATTTGATCAAACGCTTCACTGAACAAGAAAATCAAAGGTGGCTAAAATTATTACCTGATGTAATGAATTTTTATAATAATAATAAAGTTCATAGAACTACAGGCGTCACACCCAAGTGAGGATAAAAAGAGCTAAGCATAATAAGAGAAAATGTTGAGGCAAACAAATATCCCAATGAGAATGTTAAAATTAATAGGTACGTCAAAAATTTTAGATTTGTTACAGGGTGAGAATCTAGAAATGGAAAGGAACATTTCATAAGGGGTACAAACTAGATTTTTAATGTTTTTTTATAAAGGATGAGGGTAGCGAGGTATACTAGATACCCCAAACCGAATCAATAAGATCATGAATAATATTTTGGAAGTCGATATAAAGCTTTTCGTTTTGATTCGTCATTTATTGATGGTATAATTTACCTTTTTTAAGAAGAAAAAGGAGAAAATCGAAAAGGCAAAATAGCTGAAAAAAGTGAAATGACTGAAAAATGACTGAAAACCGCTGAACATAATAAATACGATATAAACAACCATCAACCAAATCCCCCTTATAGGGTATTTTCCGTACAAATACCTCATTTGTGAAAAGACACCCTATTTAATACCCTAATTTTTAACAGAGTATGTCTAATCAAGAATTTAGAAAACGTAGAGATATTTACAGTCAAACTGTTTTAGCGAATAGGCAAGGTGGATTTATTAACTACAAACTCTATCCACTATTTGGTTATCTTGTACATCGTAAAGTTTCAATTGGTATGCATTTTAGAATTACTTTAAATCGAAGAATGATTGATACTAAAATATTTTATGGTAATGAAGCATCTAATGCTCAAATTGTAATTATTAAGCTGCGATTGTACCTACGTTCCTGAATAAGATAAGATAACTAAAGATATTAATATCGCATATGTTAAAAGAAGTGCAGTAGGACGTATTTCTGTTACAAAACAAAAAATAACATGATCAGTCAATATCTAATACATCCACGCCTGCTAGATATTTAATTCTAGCTGAAGGTGTTCACCACTTCCACTTCAAGAAGCCTGAACACCACGAAATACTCATCCAGACCGTAGACACCAGTGTTGTGGTGCTGGCAGTGTCCCTGGCACAGGAGTTGCAACCAGAAGACCAACTGTAGCTGGCATTCAGAACAGGCAATAGTTTCCGATAACTAGCAGCAGCACACGAAATATCAGCTAGATTGGGACGAGAGAAAGCTCGTGCACTGCCAATGTTCTATGCTTTTACTGAATGCGACACTGTGTGTAGTTTTGCTAGACGTGGCAAGAAGACAGTGTGGGCAATCTGGACGGTACTGCCAGAACTCACTGAGGCGCCGCTGCTGCTGTCCTCAACACCGCGTGACATACCAGACGATGCGCATCATCGAGAGCTTCGGCATCCTGTTGTATTATCGAACCAGAAAATGCACGAAAGAAAGACGATGTGCAGCTTATATTTTCAACAAAAGCAGCTCTTTAGGACCATGTCGAAAGGTGGACATGTGTGGGGTCAGATACTGCTGCCAGCACAAGATCTCCTCCACCAACCAACTGGGGTTGGTCAAGGACTGTAGAAGGACAGTACCTGAGGCAACTCACAGCTGAATTGAGATGGTTTCTTAAAAGTGAAGGAAAATTGTTTTTTTTTACAATTTTTGTTTTTTTCCAGTTTTAAAAAATAAATAGATGCTCAGAGAAATATGAGTTTTTTTGAATTGTGTATTTTTTATTCTACATGATCAGTATTTTCTTCACATGCCCTCAGATAATAAAAATCATCAAAAACCTACCCTTCATCCTCATTTGCATCGTTATTTCTCTTAGATATTACTTTTTCTATAACACTTGTATTCTTCCTTGTTAGAATAAGTAAATTGAGAAACAATCTAAATGTTTTTTTCTTGTCTATCATTTTCTTTTGGAATAAATACATCATCAGATAGATTGCGTTTCGTGGTTTATCGAAGTCATTCTTCACATTCAGATTTTTTGCTAGTTTGATGTAATCATCTACACCAATTTTCTTTTTCTGATATCCTTTAAATGTTTTCGTTTCTAATAATTAATTATCACTTGTAAGAACTAGACTATATTTAACTTTAGATGCAAGCAACATTCCATAAATAATTCCTTCATATCCATATCTGAATTATGAACCAAACCTTTATTATTCAAATAGCTATATAAATCATTTGGAATGTATAAACTATCCGTATCAGTATAAAAAATATTTGGTTGAAAGAATACATCAAAAGTATGAATGAAGTTATTTATTATTCTTTTTGAATGTGATAAAATAAAACTTTCTAAATGTGCTGAATTGAGCTTAATTGATTTGGGTGGTAAAGCTAATTTGGAATTCGGTCAATTTAACCATTCTTCATTTTTCTATTCTATTTCTCTTTCTACAAAATATTGATCATCATTTAAATTGTTCATAAGATTTTATATTCTCATCGAACTTTCGTTTTAACGTAACGAACTTTCGTTTTTTCGTTTTAACTCATTCCATAGATGAGATGTAGTTAATATATTCTTTTGAACTGTTTTACCATATAAACTATTTCCTAATAATTTCATTAATGAATCTCCTACAGAATTCTTCTCTTTCTTATAGGCACATCTTTTATCTTTTAAAGAATAAAATCTTTGAAAGGTGAAACGTCATAATTCGATTCATAAATCATACCATCTAATATTCTAATTATCTTTCCTCCTGATCTTACGATTTCTTGAATAGCAACAGATGTTAATGTATCATCGCTATGAACCTTATCAGATCTGTAATTTATCTTTAGCTGGAAAACCTATTATCTTGAAAAACCTATTACTTGGATAATCAAAACATACGCTAAATAGTCTACATCGTAGTCGGAACGTCTGATTATTAAATTCTACTATAACTCCAACTGATTCATCATGCGCCATTGCTGATGCGTATAAACCATTAGCATTGAATGCCAGTAGTGATGTAGTTTTATCACCATTCTCATTTATGTTTTTTTAAATTTTATCTGTTATGTTTTAATTCATCATCCTTTAAATTATTATACCATTTAATCTTTTCAACATATGATTCTCTTTCTAGTATATTCAATATTTCATCTTATTTATTACTAAAAAATGTTTTCTATTTGCTGATACTCTTCCTCCTTTTTTACACTATGTCTAACATAGTTTATAATAAAAGGATCAACATGACTATAAATCTTTATACTACTCATATGTATTTTACTAAATCATGCTTTAAATGTTAAATGGGTTACTGTTAAATTATTTCCCATTCCTTGTTTAAAAGCTTCTTCGAGAATATGATTATATTTATGAACACAATCTTTTAAGTTGTGCCGACGAATTGCCTTCTTTATAATAGAACGCAATCCGACGAGGACGCATTCGTCGGGTGAACGTAAATCGTCAACAACAACAACACCCTAAAGATAATAAATACATCATTAACAAGATATGGCATCCATCTTTTTTGGCTATTCCCTTTTACATCATTTTGAGTTTAACGAATTTATCTTTTACCATATTTTTTACATCCACAAATGGCGTTAAATCATAAAATGTTTCATTTCGTGTTTCGAGTAAATCAGTTAAATTTATATTTTATAATTCATCTTTATTCTTTATTTTAAACTAACTAGGCAGTGCTTTATCCAATCATATTCAAATTTCGAATTTGAAACAAATCTGGCTAAATTTCATTTAACACACCCGTAAAAAAAATTATCTTATTTCTGTTCTTTTTATTTTCTATTTATTTGTTTTTCTTTCTTCTTTAATGAGAAGAAGTTTCTAGTTAGAGCATGGAATCTCTTTCTCTACATCTCGTAGCAATTCCTTATTTTGCTTCGCTTGTTCTCGTAATGATGGACGATTTCTTCTTATCAGTTCATCTATATTTTCCGAAGACATTTCTTTAAGTTGCTTTGAATTACATCGTCTTGATATTTTTGAGAGTTTGATTTTTGTAATGATATATTTTTGAGCATTTGATTTAATTAATAATATTTTGAGATTTTGATCTTTTTAATGATATTTTTGAGATAATTTTTAATGGTATAATTTACCGTTAATTTAGAAAACGAAATGATTTTTTTGTATTTGGGTATCTCAGGTGAAATCTGTCCACTTCATTGACATCAAATCCTCCACAACCTCAACTCTCCTATTCATGAGTCCTATCTTCACTAATCCGAAGGGTCCTGTCCACGATCAAGTTCTCCGCTATAGCCAGACTCTGGAAACATTTAGTGAAGAAAGCCGTGATCGTCTTGCCTTTAATAATGGATGGGGGGAAACACAGGCATTATTGAAACTGTCTAGATTTCTCTCCAAACCGAAGGAAGCTCCGTGGCTACAAAAACCTCTGAGTGACAAATTTTTGGGCCGTCCTGCATTAAGGCCAACTTTCCCGGGAGAACTGGGACATTTACTTTGGCAAAGCTGGGACGCAATGCTACTGGTTACGTTTCGGTTGGCAATTCTATGAAGATTAAGGATATGGGTTGCTATATCTCAATCGTTGCAATTCAGACTGTCAACTAGCATAAATATTTTTAAAGTTTAAAAGGCTGAGAAAAAAAGAGGTCCACTGCAAACTCCAAGGTATTAGTACTAAGGGATCAGACAGTCATTGTTTAGATTTCATGATAAAATTTATGAAAAAGTGCGCAAAATAACGGAATATAGTTATCAGGAGAGTAAAAAAGATGATTATGGTGAAAATGCTGAATGTTATGAAGATAAGTAGTCTGTTTTATTATATATATTTTGAAAATTTTTAACAATAAAGTCAATGTATTTTTTAATAAATTAATTAGTTTATTTCTTGACTTCTCAAAATCAAGGTAATATACTGAAAATCATGATAGTTAAATCATATAGTTAGAAATATATATAAAATGTTGAGATTTTTATGGCTTTTAAGGTTTTATATGGATTTTTAATGATTTTTATCGAATTTTATGAATTTTTTGCAATCATAAAATGTTTTAAAATTATATAAAATTCGTTAAAATATTATAAATGTTAAAATATTCTTTAAAATCTAATTAATTTGAATAAAATAATAATTATACTAATTAGGAATCCCTATCGCTGAAATACGATTTAAATTTATATTGCGGGAGATTGAATATGATATTAATTTATTATTCTCTTGTAGAGAGGTCATTGCATAATCGGTTATCTTGCATAATTAAATACTTGAACAATTTAGTTTAATTAATATTATTGTAGCTATAATTTCAAATATTGTCATTAATTAAGTAGAAAATGGGAAATTGTATTACTTTTAATAATAATGTATATTTAGAAATATATCCAATTTTAATGGAAAAAATAAAAACAAGAATGTTTTATGAATATATGTATATTTTTCTAAAGAAGTAAATAGAGATAGTTGCATTGAAATATTATATTCACATAAAAATACAATAGATTGAATGCATTTCAAGTGTTCAAGAAAATAATAATAATAGCTATATAAAGAATATGTACAACAGAATTGACATGTTTTTATTATGCATAATAAGACTTAATTACCTTTCTTGGAGTACATTTGCATGTTTGACAAATTTTAAAATTATGTTTACAATCATCACAGAGTGCCATGTGACCATTGTCTGTAGATTTCCAGCTTACCTGCCGAGATAAGAACTGAAGGTTCAATTGATTTTCCTCTTTGTGATATTCTGACAATGATTCCAAAACATGTCTTGCTCAAACACACAACCCCTAAAACTGCATATTTGTGCAGATTTTGACAATAAGGTTTTTATTTATTTTTTATTACAAAAATATTGGGAGGGCCATGGCCCCTTTGGCCCCCTGTTGCTACGGGCCTGAATACATATATATATCTTGTGTCCTAGCGCCGGTACAAAATATGAAAAAAATGTTTTTTTTAACGGCCGAATCTGATGACAGATTTCAATTTCAAAGCTTTGTTCGTCTCCTATTGGCTAAAAACTGAAATTATGTTAAAAATGTAAATGCCTCATATATTTTTTTGAGTTATCTGATCAACTCAAAATATTTAGGATTTTCATTTTGAGTTAGTTCCGTATGATGTTAAAATTTAAGGTTTAAATTATGATGTTTAAAATTTTGAGAGGAGTCGCGTAGGTTAAAAATTTTGAGTTAGCGCTGGTTTATGTTGTATAATCATAAGATTAAGAGATTCCAAAAAATAGTTTCGCAATTGGACCCTTACTTAGGGGATTATCGTGAATTTTGTGATTTGGGGATAAGGAAAATTGAAATAGACTTATTTTCAAAAATGACTCGAAAAAAAATTGGAGCAATGCTATGGGTTGTAGAATCAAATTCTAAGTAATACTTTTTTATTTAATTAGTTCAAAACTGCTGTAATATTAAATACCTATAAAAGGTGGGTTACCTACTAATATATTGCAATTGTTTATTCATCAGAGGCCCTATATAAAATTATTTATTGGATAGGGGGCCTAAAGGATGAATAGGAAGACTTTTAAAGTTTAAAAAATTTAACACAAAGACTTAACTATTCAAATTATTAATGAAATACATTCCCAGCATCCATAGGACACATTATAGCCTTAAAAGTTGAAATAAATACATTCTACATATATTATTTGTTAAAAAAAAACTATGAAAATCATTCCTATTCACCCCATTTTATGGTACCAATATTTAATCCTCTGTTGGAACAAACTGATTGGAAATCCATGAGAAATATGTTAGAACAGGAGTTAACCTTTATATTTGATTTGTTGGCATGACTAACTTGACTGCCATTTTTTATTTAAATAAATACAAATGTTTAGAAAACCATTAAAATCATTCAAACATTTCCCAATTTTTTGATTCAGTTTTTTTTTTATAATAAATTTGGAATGCTTTCAATATTTTTTCTAACTTTGAATTTAATAATTTAAGATATTTTTTGTGTTATATTTTTATATGAGTAAATTTTAGACTTAATATCCACATTGAGATAAAAATTGTAATTCATTAATTAATATTACTAATTAGTTTTTGTTGACATTTATTTTCAAAACTTCCATTTCAGTTTTCCAAATTATAATTAAATATGGAACCATCAACCTCGAACATGATTGTAAGTGTACATCCTTTTATTACTTATAATGAAATATTCAAGTATCATAATATTCAAGGCACATATTAAATGTCTCTTTTTATTCTGTATTTTGAATTTTCACCTCTTGGAATGGAATTTTCAATTAAGGAATTATTATGGTTAGTTTACTTTACATTGCAGAAGCCAATCTCCATTCGGCCAAAAACAAATGAAAAAGGGCAGATTGTAAAAGTGGTAAAAATCGAATCTGGTAAGTTCAAAACTCTCATTTCTATTCCATGTGATCTGGTCTCTCGACTCCGTGTTACATACATTAATTAGTATTGGTTCATGTTTTATAAAGATAAGATTATTTTAATTAATAGTAATTTTTCTTTAATTACAGTCTCAATAGAAAGTACTAAGTGGAAAGCTTACAATTGCCCAGTGTGTGGAAAGATTTTTACCACAGACAAACACTTGCGGCATCTTAGAACACACAAGCTAAGTAATGAGGAGATACAGACCATCCGGTTAAGTGTGTCATCGGAGAAAGTAAAAGAAGGTTCCATTAAGGGGATGGAGTGCCGTATTTGTTTTAAGTTTGTTAGTATTTAAAAATTGTATTTCCAAATATTGTATATTTAATATTACTTTTTGAAATTAACTTAACCAAATGTTTTGTTTTAAAACAGGTAGTAGATTTGGCCCAGCATTACAGAAAAATTCACAGTAATGTGGATGTATCTGAGGCAGCAGCAGTCCTACCGGTAACTATTTCAGATTTGAGATTTTTAAATTTTAATTGGGTTTCCGATTTTATTAGTATTAATCCATCTTTATGTACCTAATCAAGTAGATATCAAAATGCTTTTGTTTTCCACCTTTTAATATAGATTTCATATAACAATTTTAATTCATTGTTATCACATACAGGGTCTATTAGGTTCCTATAGTGCCATTTGCTTGAAATTTGTTATGGGGATAATCTTGCTAGGCTGTTGGAAACATTGAAAAATAAATTTTAGGCAGTTCAATTTTATAATAAAAAATCATTAAAAATTTTCATTTGTATTAATGTTAATTAAAATGTATTATATAACTGGTTGATTAGCACATAATATAAGCTATTAATTTATTTACTAACTACTTTTAATATACCTGTCCATGGGCAATCGGATTGCTCTTATTTCGAGGACTGTAAATATAGACAAACTTGATTAATTTAAGAATATGTAACACATTAAAG
>JAUZNC010041480.1:0-17521 GCA_034780395.1 Vannuccia rotundouncinata | reverse complement strand
GAAGCCAGATAGGTCACGTGAATCTCTCGACCAATCAGAAGACGAATTGGTTGAGACATCATCATCACCTACTACTGGCTATATTTGATATATTATAGTGATTATAAGGATTATAATATTTTTATTAATTAACATATTATTTATCAATTATTTTGTGATATAATTCAATCGTTATCATGCAATGTTTGATCTGCGCAAGGTGAGAATCTTTTATGGAGATATGAACAATGATATATTCCAAACTGCTAAAGAGTTAAAAAATACATCTATTTTTTGAGGATTAATTTTACAGTAATTTTTCGTTTTTAAAAATAATTTGTCCTATTTCAATTATCACCCTGATCCATGGATCTGGAAAATTTACAGGACATTATTCTGTTTATGATTTTCTTGAAAATTCTGTTAATTGAAATAATATCTATTTGTTGATTAATGAATATAACTGATTTAAGCATGTGATAAGGTTCGATCCGCACATAAGTTATTATTTTAAAATAAATTATAATTACCTACCAATGGATTAATTTATTTTTATTTTTTTAAATATATCGATTTTTACAAGTCTCAAAATCAGTACACGAGCTAGTTATACATTACTAAACTAAAATATTATCATAATTGTCGATTACAATGTAGTCAAAGTTATTTTTGAACAAGGAAAAATCAGTAAACGCTAAGCTCCCTCAATATTTAAATAAAGAGTTCGGAATCATGTATTTTTTTACATATAATTAACGTTTAGTCCAAATCATACAAGGGCGTCGTCAAGGACGGAGTCGTGGTTTGTGAACGACCCCCTCTCAAAGTGACTGAAAATCTGAAAATGTAGTTAGGAATTATAAGTTTTAGCATATCTTTAAATGATTCAATAATTATAAGGTAACTATATATATACTACAAATTTATTATGTATTTAATTGTCTAAAGCTTTCATTTTACTTGAACAATTGGTTAATTTTAAAATCTTTAATAAAATTATGAATTAGTATTTTTCGGAAAACGACAAGTATAATTGATGCAAAAAAATGCTGGAAACGTTCCTGACATTCAGGTTTAGAAGAACTGATGGACATATAATTAATTAAATGCATTGATTACATTTTTTAAAAAATTATTATAGCTTAATGTAAACGAATGTGTATATTTATACTTTTTAAACATATTAGTCGATCTCTTCCAGTAAATCCATCCAAAGTTTCAAAGAAGTAATCTAAATCGTCGATCCAAGTGGAAGAATGTATAATGTTAATTTAGTAAAATCACACATTTGTTAGTGATATTTATAGATATTTGAACTTGTATTTTGCAAGAACAGTATACACAATGTTTTCACTATATCGCTGAGGACTCTGACACCATATATATAGACAGAAGACCTTGCGGAAACTGCCACCACATATACTAAGGGATTGGTTCCATTAAATGACCATGGCTCACGAGACCTCTGCTGCTCGGACCTTGACACCCTCAGTTGATCGGTAAAGATTGGTTAAAATTCAAAGTCAACATTCAATCTGTATATATAGTACAACGCCATAGTATAAATGTTTATGGCGCTTGGGGAAAGCTATAGAACGATTTTATTCATTAACATTATATTCGAATTAGGATGCGTAGGACCATGCTACCGATCCTACAGATTTCTGCTGTAGTACTGGCAGGATCTTGTGGACTTTATCCTACAGGATAGGTGTAAGATAGGTAGGATTTGTCACCTATAACGTGTAGTGCAAGAATACAAGTTCAGCTGCCGCAGTTAAAATTAATAGATTTAATATATGAATTTGGGAAATGAATAAAACATAGTGTATAGTGTATATAGTTTTTAGAATATAATTAATTTAAACACACAGTATTCATTAATGTAATCAGGAGGTATAACTTATAAATATATAGGTCATCTGCATTTGAATAACATCTGACTATATTCAAAATTTTTACCGGTCATGTTGATTCAAATCACAAATTTTCCGACAATTAGACAATGTTCATTCATCAATACAAACTTATTTACATATATTATATGTTATGTTCTATATCTTTTGCTTAAATCATGTAATTTACGATACTCATTATTTAACCTATTTCAGAAAGCCTCGTCATTGTTTCAATATACTCACATTGACTACAAATAGAATCCCGTTCTTATTTATGAGTAGGCTCTCATGCAATTTAGTTCAATTTTCAAATGGTGCCAAATTTTTCTACTGGATGTCATAAACTCAGTTAGTGTAATTTTCTGAATATTAAAGGATTGCAGGATTTTCTTGAGATATCATAATTTTTCCGAATTCAGATCAATTTTGCGAAAAATAAATTCAAAAATGTGTGGGGTGCGCACAAGCATCAAATTAAATAAGTTGTAGATTTTACAGTAAATTTTTTATATTGACAATTTATTTTATTACACATTTTGTAAATCGAATTTTTAAAGTTATTATTTTTTCGGAAAAAAGAAGGACCCCTATTAAAATTGGCCACCCGGTTTTAAAAAAAAGCTTTTGAGGTGTTTGCTTCCTGCAAAACGTTATTTGTGAATCATCGAACACAAATCCTCAGAACAAATAAAATTATATTTATATAGATATTTGTTTAAATCTTTTGTAATAACAAATTGTATATTATTACAAATAATTTCTTCAATTAAGTAATTAAATGTTATTTGTTCGGGTCTAAATCCAATCGAGAGACAATTATATGGTCCATGATGTGTTTAGTATACATTTAGCTTTTTTTTCTCTACAAAAAACTTCATCTTTGAAATTTTTTACCTTCAAAATAGTTTATCATAATTTCTACCACATTTTCCCTGGCCACCCTATTCTTCAAGCATCCCTCACCATCTTGGTAAGCACAAACTCAGCCCAGGATTGAGTTCTATTACCAATTGACATTTTTGAACCCAACATCTTGTAAGCTAGCAGGTAATAAAAGAGACCGGTAACTTGGTGAGAGGAGCTGTGTTATCTCAGGATGATAGTGATACTTTTAATAGATAACTTTCAGATATATATTTAAGAGCCTTATCGAGTTCTATTTCTTCATAAGCTTACATCAAGCTCAAGAGCTTTATAAATATTTTAAAGTAATCTGAATAGTATAGAACTATTTAATATTTTTAAAATTTATTAATCGAATTATTGTAAAATTTAGTTGTATTTAATATATTAAAAACTGATTTTAGTTATTTTAGAAAGTAGCTTAAATCAGACAACACTAATATAATAATTCAAACACAAAATAAAAATATAATTTATTGAATAAAATCTTATTTTAAAAATCAACTTTTTACATCTTCTGATGTTGTAGCATACATTTATTTTTTATAAAAAAGACTCATTTTACAGGGAATCACAGTCTTTTTGTAATTATTTTAATTTAATCAAAATTGCTTGACATTTAGGTAAAAAAATAATAACCTCCTTTATAATATATGATATGGATGTTGGTTGCATTTTTCCAATCTGTGCTTAATAATAAGGCAAGCCATAATTGATTTCTTGTTGACCAAGTATCAGTCAAAAAAAATTGTAGTTAGTTGGTTGGTAAAATATTTACTACAACAAAAAATATAAATAAAAAAACATTTTAATCTCTTCCTGATGGGAGTAGCAATGTTTGCTACAAATTAAAATTTCTTCACCCAATTTCTTCATTTTCAATATTACAATTCTGCTTCCATACTCACCTACTGGTTTCAATTCAATTATATATTATTATATATTATAATTTTATATTATATTATATATTTGTACCTACTATATTATCAATACTATTCTATAGGTATATAATATATAGGATATATATTATGTTTTTATACCTATAACTTTTTATACTATATATTATCAATATAATATTATATATATACAATATATCAGGGACTGCAGAGCATAATTTAGATTAAGGAGGCTGAGTTTGTTTAGGCACAGACTAGGTTGGTTGATATATTCAGGAAAAAAGATTTACACTTACTCCAAAATAATTATCAATATGTTGCATATTTTTAAAAGGAATGAAATTTTCTAATCTACCATTAAAATCCTGATCTTTTAAATTCAAAATATGCCACACTTGAAAATGATTGATTGTTGTTAGCAAGTATATATAGCTATGTATGTTGGGCATAGGTTATACATATTTGCCTGCCAACACAGGTTCATCCTCATTGATAGGCCTTACTCATAGAAATTAAGCTTGAGATTAAGCTCATTGGCAATGACATTTCATTGCTTTTTTTGTACATCAATAAATATGTGATTTTGATCTTTAAGCTTAAGGAACAAATTGAGACACCTTGCAAGCTTCAGAAAAACATTGAGATTGGGTGTGAACATTGTAAGTTACAAATTAATATAATAAAATCCAATAAATTAAATAACAAGGGGCCTGACCACTTCCAGCCAATGTTCTAACAATGTGGCACATTGTCCAGTTGTTCAATTTCTAATTATAATTTTGTTTGTCTCTATTAACTGTTTCCAATATTCTTTTATATAATATGTAATTAATTCAATTTCAGTATGTTGTCATGGATTGGTTCAATGGCTCCCAAGTACTTTTTGGATGGGTCAAATATAAAGATTATTACTTCACCAAATGATTTCTATGATGTATTAAAGGTTAGATGTACATGTGTTATAACATATTTTTCTATTGCAAATTCCTACAAACTTTTGTTAAGTCTGACAAATGTGCTAATCAAAAACAGTCTACTTATTTCAAATACTATATCTTTTATTAGAAATAAAGTTTTTGAACATAGATTGAAGTGAATTTAATGTATGCATGTGATTTAAAATAATATTTTATTATAGTCCATTCTTAAAACATTAAAGCAGCTGCTTAGGTACATATACTACTACAAAAAAGTTCAAATTTCCAAGAGAAAGTTTTACATTTGTCAAAAAATGTACATATTAAAAATACAACTAGTATTAGCAAACTTCTGCGAATAAGTGATGTATATATTATAGGCAATTTTTTTTTGTTTAGCTAATATTTTATTCGTAATTGTGTAAAAATACAACTATGGAAAAGATTATCGACATTAATAATATACACAACATTGCACAAATGAATTTAAATTACATTAAAATAGGCTATGCGGCAGCCCAATAATTTGTTTAAGCAATTTATTTTCTTGTGCTCAAATATTTAGGTATTTTAGGTGACCTTATTTTAACGATTTTTGTAACATTAGTAAAGATAGGTGATTAGTAATAGCTAAATCATAATAGTTTTTTGTAAAACATTTTGGGATGTATTTGGAAATTCTTTTTCTTTTATAAATTGTATAACTTTTTATTGATTAAGAAACTAGGAATGTTCGTCTCATCAATTTGTCTGTTTTCCTTTTCCAGCAGAAAGCAATCACTGCCAACAAACGTATCGTGCTGTCATCTCTTTATATTGGTACTGGTCCACTAGAAAAGGATTTGGTAATACATGTCATCTTGTGTAACTATCTGTTTTCGTACTTGTCAATTAATCCACGTATAATTTCTCGACAATCAATATTCACATGAAATTTCCGTCAGGTTCGATCTCTAGAAAAGGCCTGTTCGTCCTCGGATCGAGATATCAACTTCAGGCTGAAGGTTTTGCTCGAATGTACCCGTGGATCCAGACTCTCAACAAGTGAACAGGACCCTGTCAGTTCCCGGACTATGCTAACTCCATTGTTGTCCGCAAACCAGAACAAGATACGAGTCTCACTCTTCCACAGTCCTCGATTAAGGAGTTGGCTCAAATTTTTGTTGCCTAGGAAACTGCACGAGACACTGAATCTGCAGCACATGAAGGTCTACATATTTGATGATGACGTCATGTTGAGCGGGTGAGACAAGTACCCTTAATGTTTCTTCCGGTTCAGTTAATAATTATTTTAATTCGTCTTTTTTGTTTTAGTCCTGCTTTAATGTTGGTATTTTATTTGTTTCGTTTTGTTTTGTTTTGTTATAACCTTCAAGAGCAAACTTGAGCGCAGACTACTTCACCAATCGTCAGGATCGCTGTGTGCTGGTAGAACGGTGCCCACAGCTGGCAGACTTCTATGAGCGTCTTATAGATGTGGTGGCTGGAGTCTCCTACACACTCACTCCTGACAACACTCTTCTTCCACCAGAGGGGGGTTTAGACCCTACTACAGGTAATCACTCTGAGGAAGTATCCTTGATGGTGTCACAAGATTTGACAATGGAAAAATATTATGTGCGTATAAGCGGCACCACACATAAGAGAGTCGAGATATCTTGTTTTCTTGACTTATTTATTGGATAGCCTGGCTGTCTGAGCAGATAACACACGCTGGGTATCGTTTGTTCTTAATCGGTCTATAGGGCCCGATTGAATGAGAAATACTAAACAATGCATATAGCACAACTAGCCTGAAAAGAGTTGTAATGGAATGATATTGAAGAAGATCTGCTGTGAATTACCTCTTTTTCCAATGCGATATTTATTAATGTAGACTATTAGTTTGGGATTATTGCGTTGTTAAATCAAATGTAAATGAGTGTTGCGGCTGTGTCAAAAAAGTTTGAACCTCCAGAGGTACGCTCACGTTTCGCTTTTCATATCGATCTCTTATTAGAACATACCAAAACCTTATTGCAAAGCTCCAACATTTTAATAAGTTACCAAGGATACGTGTTATTTATATTTAAATGATTATGTATTATAGCCTGCCACATTTATTAATCAAATTATAGAATAGGAAATCATCGCAAAGCTCGTTTTAGGCTTCTGCGGTGTCACGTGGATCTGTGCGGTTGTTGGAACGAATGCGGCCACGTGGACATAATATACTTGTGACAATACACACCCTACAGTCACCCACTGACTGTTCTATTTTTTGTAGCAGAGACTAGAATACAGACACAGTTTTGTCAAAAATCAAACAACGACCGGCATAATATGTACCCTCGCTAACCGGCTTTTTGGCTGTTCTCCTTTCGCTCAGAACTGCTTTTGATGTTATTTAATATTTTTGTGGTCACCAGGTTCTATTCTCTGGTTTACCTGTCTTGTAATAAATAGTTTTCTATGTTGACATTTACGGTTCTGTGCAGTACACACATTTTTAATACAAACATATAATTTTTCCGAATAAAATAATTTCTGATAACTTACCAGTATTGCCAGTAATTAACTGAAAAATATAAGAATCAAACTATATAATTTCATTTTGTGTAATATTCATAATCTTGAATAATATATTTCTTTTTACAATTATTCGGAAACATTTATTTACCAATGTTTTTATTATTTTTCAGTGAAACCGTCTGTGTTTCGAACCGAATTTCATAATCGAATGAGTCAATTCCTCCTCTCAGAACAGGGTTTGTCCATGGATTGTCCAAGCAACAGTGCACAGGACACTGTCATTTCACCACTCATTCAGATTGCATTGGCTAATGTTCGTCAAGATGAGCGCGTCACCAGATATTTATTGTCTAGTGGCAAAGTATGTCACCCCGGTTCTGTGCTTGATATCGCTTCCGGATATTTCAATCTTATTGAGGATTACGAGTCTGCTCTGTTGGATATGTCTAGCACCGAATTGAAAGATCAATCGTCTGTAAATGTTAACATTTGCACTGCATCTCCAAAGGTATTCATTTTTTTGAAACTAAAACTGTGTATCGGAATAACAAACAGACATATTTTTAGTATTGAAAAACTTTTCTGATCAAGGTTTAATTTATATTAGCCAAAATGTTAAAAGAAATGTTATTCCATAAATTGAGTTAGCTATTATGAAACTATTATCTGATTTGAGCTAACTACGTTTTCTGTAAACTAATTTAGCAATTGCCAACTTTTTAATAGCTAAATAAATTGATATTTTTTTACAGAACTTTTATAAGTAACTTTTTGTCTAGATACATATTTTAATAAATCTTGGGTTTTTTCTCTTTGAAATCAAATAGCTTCAATTAGTATACTATACTTAAAAGCTTTATTTTTAATTAAATAATGACCAGGGTCAGACGGTTAAGGTGATGCTTGTAAGGCCACACCTATCATGTAGAAACATGCAAAACCATTCATCACACCCATTGAAACCTTCAATGAGAAGGATCAAGTATGGTAATTTTAACTTAATAATTTTTTTAGTTAAGTGTTATTTTCTTGTTCTTTTGTCTAGTGAAACAAATTTACATATATATTAGCTTTAACTTAATATATTTAATTTAACTGTTTAACTGTTTTTCAACATGAAACTATCCTTTTCATTACATTGTAGTTTGAATTTCTGCTGTTTCCATTTTGAAATTTTGTATTTGTAATTTCAATGTTGAAGTTTCAACAATAAATGAATTTTACTACTTGTACATACTACCGATATACTATTTTATTTTCTGTTTCGTTACATGTCAAAACAAAATTTCATCTTGAATGATTCTAATAAATTTTTTCTGTTCAAAATTTCGTAGAAAATATTCATAGTTACTAGGTATGATCCGGAATACTTATAGTAGTTTGTCGCGCTGGTGTGATCATTATTGCAAATTACCAAATAATTATTTACAATTCTAGTTTATACTAATTATACCTTCACCTATTTATTTTCTTATATAAATGTTGTCCACTATATATTTAAAATAAGTAGTAGGGATAAATTTGTTTGATAAATTTAATTAGATTATGCTTGATAATTATTATTTAAATTATTTAATATTTAATTAAATATATACTATAAAACATAGTGATTACTTTACTACTTTAAAAGTAGTATATTACATTGTGTTTAATATAACTTTTTTCTATTTCAGGCGAACAGCTTTTTCAATGCCAGATATTTCTTAGGATACATTCCGGTTGTTTATACAGAAATATTACTTAAATTTTTGTTATCTATAAATAATCTCCAATCCAAAAAATATTGTTCAATATCAATTTTTGAATATACTAAGCCAAACTGGACGTTTCATGCTAAAGGTCTTTGGCTATCACCTCCCGGAGAATCAGCTCAGCCCAATTTGACACTTATTGGCTCTTCTAATTTTGGCTATCGATCCGTTGAAAAAGACCTTGAAAGTCAGCTGTTAATTGAAACGAAAAACACTAGCCTCCGGATAGCTCTTGCTGATGAAAGGGATAATATGTTGAAAAACTGTGAACTTGTTACATTGACCAGTTTAAACAAATGTCAACATAGACATGTACCATTTTGGGTTCGTCTAATAGTTCCTATAATTAAACGATTGTTTTGAGATTGATACTATTTTTTTCTAGTTATTTGTATTTTTTGAGACTATTAAATTACTTTTTAATGTTCTTTTACTACTGGGTTTAAGATCGTTTAGAAAACTGTATATATTAAAAGAATTAATGTCGCTTTCTTCAATTTGTTTTATATGCTTCGAATAAATTCTGTCTTCACTGTGTTTGTCTTTTTGTCTTTTAGTACTAGTGTTTGTCTTCCTTCTCATTATAAATTTATATTCTAAATTGGTTAAACAAAAGATTATAAAAAATGTTTTTTTCCTAAAATTATTTCATTGTGATAATCATTTGAAAACTCAATATGAAACCTTATATTAGGGAATTATATGCTTATCAAAGCGATATTTTAGTCAGTGCTGATTTCTGTGTGATCGTCTACATAATTTAATTCTTATATCTTAATTCTTATAATTTAATTTATTATATCATAAAAATGAAATTAAAATAATGCAAGATATCGCTTTATTTCGATCTGTGTAAAATCAAGCACACATTTTGGATAACATTTACTGTTTGACATTGTGTAATTTTATTTAAAGTTTGTATTTTATTTATTTCGTGTCTGAAAATTTAGGACGTATATAGATTTACTAAACTGTTGATAATTACAATGCATAGAAACGTTGAGATGAATTATACAAGCTAGCTTGAGAATATTTTTATAGTTTGTTGACAATTTTAAAAATATGTTTGTATTACTAAATGAGAGTATAGTATCAAACTATCTCAAATTTAACATTTTTAATGTACGTGTATTTTATTGAGTCTAGGATGGTATTACCTTCCATCAAATGTCAAAATTGTATTAGTATATAAAAATTATTTTTGTCATTTGCAGTAATGGTTTATGCGACTTTTTTTAAGTTATCTATGTACGCATTTCTTTTTATATAGGGGCACCTTTTATAAATTTGCGATTATAAACTTTCCAATTTGCGGGTGGGGCCTAAAATTATAACATTTGATGCTAAAATGTCAGAATTACGTTTCTGATATTGAAAACGAAAAAAATTTACTCAAACCGTAACAAAAATTTAACAGTGGGAGGCCTGAAAAAGCAAAGATAAAAACTTTTAAAAATGTACATCAAGCCTATATTATTTAAAGCAGGGGCTTTAGTCTTTTTTTCTTTTCTCCTGCTTTTTAATATAAGCTGAAAACTCAATTATAGAACCCGTATTAAAAAATGTTTCTTAAGGATAGTTAAGCTACCAGTTTATTCCTGTTTCATTGAATGACATTATGTGAGATTATTATAGCGTTATCAACAGTTTTTTTATTATGTAAAATATCTTTCAGTACATTATAACTATACTATATTAACAATAAACCACAATATATGCCTTTTTCAATTCATTATGTTTTAGATAAATTAACTTTAACGTAATAAAGTTAAATAATTAAACCAACATATTAAGCAAAATATTTTTTAATTATTTAATTATATATTATATAATTAAATAATTTATTATATATTAAAGCAATATATTAAAGCTGTCATGTCACAACAAAAAAATGTAACTGAACAAAATTTCAATAGACACTTCGCAATACAAATGGTAAATTAACCGACCAAATATTTGCGGATGTTTTAAACTCATTGATAAAATTCATTAAACATTTGTTTCATATTTAAAAAAAATAGTCTGATATGTTTTTCAATTATTTCAATATTGACATTTCTTAACGTATTGTATTGAAACTATATTTTAAGAATAAAATAATTTAAAGATAAGGTTATAAGGCATACTGTGTGCAATCACACACTCATTAAAATTATATTCTCTAAGACTATAAAAGATTGCAGAGGTTGAGGACTTTGTTAATGAAGATGTTATTTAGAAAGAGATCGTCTTGAAATTTTGTCATTTTTGCACGATAGTTGGATAATTTTATACTGCCTGAAGTGATCGATACTTAAATAGGGGAACTTCCTTAATTGTTACAACCTATATTCTCCACTTAGCATTTAGTTAGTCTGAATCTTTTCTTAACTATAAATGAAGCCTAAATTGTGTTCAAGAATCTTTGGACAGTTACAATCCGTGGAAAAAGAGGTTACGTATAGATTTCTGAAGAGTTTCATAAAAGCTGTATTTAGATGTCTTTTAGGGTTGAACATATGATTTGGTCCGCTCAATTTTAAATAAAATATTTCAAAGCGTATAAATTCGAAGATGAACTGTTTTATAATCTTTCAGTGAGTTATCCACTTTTTTATTTAGAAAAATTTTCAATCTGCAGAAAAAAAGGAGTCATTTATGGAATTTTAATCAGAGCGAGGTATTGTAGCATCGTGTCTAAGTTACCTGCCTTCTTATTAAATGTGACATTTTATCATCAATCAAACCTTGGTGGATAGGCAAACTTAGAAAAGAGTGATTTACTTCCTTAATAAAATAATAAAATTGGAGGGATAATTGGTTGGATATAATACCATCTAAAAGAAATTGTGGAGAAGTTTTCAAATTTTTAATATTGTATAACCCCTTTATAACTTACTGCAATTAAACTTTCTTATTAAAAAGTAAAAGAGTAAATTTATAATAAATTATTTAACAGATAAGACAATGGTTATAATTATGTCAAAATAATGTAATTTATTTGTTTAAAAATGTAGTATATTAGTTAAATAATGTAATATATTTGTTAAATAATGTAATATATTTGTTAAATAATTAATTATATTAGAATTTATATTAATGTTATGATATACAAAATAATGTTTTAAATCTAGAATATAATGTTTTAATTATTTATAAACTTACGTCATTTTTATTATTTACAATATTTTACTTAGTATATAGTTCTCATTTTAAATCCAATAAAATCATTCCTTTATTGTTTTTGTGAATAGAAAATTTTTATCCATGTAGAATACATATTTATTTAAAGCGTACATTAATATTATAAATCAATTCATAAAAATATGAAAGGTAATCCACCCGTATTGATTGATTTTACCTTATAGCATTTGAAATTATAATTTTAATATGTAAACACACTTCTACAGAACTTTATTAAATATTTGTAATTTGTAAATAAATTTTAGTCAAAACATTAATTAATCATTTATTTAACTTTGAATTAATAAATTTATAAGATAAAACTATGTTGAAACTTTGAAACTACCTACAGAATGAAAATTTCGAAAATCTAAGTCTTTGCAAATAGATCGTTTTTGTTTATATTTTTTTAAATTGAAATATAACAAATTATAATCAATGTGAACTATATTCAATGTACTATTAACACATTTCTTCGGAAAATGACAGCAACATTTTTCTAAGTTATATTTGTAATAATTGTTAAATCTTGTAATTTAGTATAATATTGATTTTGTATTCCTTTTAAAATATTCAATTTCTTAAAGAAATGTCTTTTAAGTCAACTTCTTAAAAGCTAAAATATTAACACTCATCAATAATAGTTTATATGACAAGCAAGAAAATGCAACTTAAAGAATAACAGAATAAAGAACGTGGAATTCAATTTGTTACTAAAAATGTTAACATATTTGTTTGATGTTATTTCCTAAAACAATCTTTCTACACCTGAATATATAAGAGAACGATGTATTATCCTACTAAACTAGTGGAAATATAAGTTTTGCCCGTATATTAACACGGTTTTGATTTTTTAATTTGACACTTAGCAGAAGTTTTAATGAAAAGTAAATAACTCTTTCTGATAAATTAATTAATTGCAAACAGGACTGAGAGTGATTACACTCTTTAATATCAGAGCAACTTAACTAATAAACAAAATTTAATTACTGCTTCTACGTCGACAAAACGGTCGTTTTTGATTCCCTCACTGAACATTTTTTTTATTGTTATTCAATTATATATTGGCAAATTCAATTAACAATTAAATTAGGTTTTTATTATTTTATGTGCACACGAAATGTTAATGTTTAATTAAAAAATTGGTAAATTTTTCTTCAATCAAGAAAACTAATTGAGGATAACTATATAACCTCAAATATCAAACCAGCAACCAAAATAATCCATTCGAGGCGAACTAATAAAAGAATATATTCAAAACAACGAATGCATATCTGAATGGAAAAATGAACGTATTTGAATGCAATCGAATAAAATATTAGTTTTATAAAAACTATTAGTTATATCTTAAAAAAGAAGAATGCTTTTAATATTTAATTTGGTTTGTATTGTATTGTAGTATTCATGGGAGGTTAATTTTTCACAGATAGTGTTATTATTTTACTTTTAGTATACTTTTTTGTATTAATTATATTGTACATATATTTTTAAAAATGTCAAAAAAATTTCTTTTTTTATGTGATAAAATAAATTTCTTCAATATAACTAAAAATGATAATTTCATAATATAAAAATCACTCTAACTTCATTTCGGAATACATTTTCTCTTCCATAATTTAAAATTAGTAAATATTGTTAAAATGAATTTTTTTCTTGATTTAAAAAAGTATACTTCAATGTACCAAATGAAGTAACTTATATAATACACAAATAAGCCGACTCCATTATTCAACTAAAATGAAATATCTAGGTCCAATTTGAATGAGATTAAACGAATTTAAATTCACTAAATTCATATTTGTATAAATTTTATTTATAAATTTTATTTAAATTCACTATATAGTGGTATCCTTGCGCACTTGAATTACCAATTGACAAATTTGAAATAGGTTCCTAAATTTTTCAATCAGTCCCATTAGAGTGATCTATTTCAGGTGTGTTTGCTCATTCATTCAAATTTGAATCGGAAATCCTATTCAAATTCTGTACGAAAATTTTTCTAAATTTATAATACAAAAGTGAAATTGAACAATAAAGTGAAAAATATGTAAAATAGATGATTAAAATAAAACAGGACATATTGAAAATATTTAAACAAAATTTATTGTACCTATATCTTTTGAAATAATTTTTTTTCTTTTTAGATTTTCAAAAATTATCCGTTAGAGAAATTTATTCTTAATGTATGTAATTATTTGTCGTGAACCAATTCCAATTAAAATGTTGCTTATTGAACAGCTGCATCTAATTCTTCTTTAGGCTAATGAGGGATTATATAAATTTCTCTGATAATATGAATATTGAAGATCACTATTTTGATTAGTAAGAATTGGAAACTTAAATTCATACCATATTATATTCGATTATATTAAATATTATCACCATTTTGTAAACTTGGTCTTAGGGATTTGAAGGTACAAAATTCGTTTAAATACTAGGTCGAATATTAGCAATAAATCACCTAAATTGAAAGAAGGGAAATATATTTTCTCCTAAATTTTCTCTTGAATCTATTTCCTAATCGAATCAAATTCATATTAAACTCATTCATATACTCAATGGGTTCCGGAAAGCTAACAGAGAGAAATAATTATTATAAAACGGTTCTCTTTATTTGGTTGCAGAAAAATGAATCAAAAACTTAGGGGGTATTCATTTTTAATGATACATTATTATGTAAACAGAATATTTTATCATTAAAATGTTTCAGAATGAGTCATTTCATTGATTTTTACTTAGTTCTAATTTCGTTTTTTAAATTTGATGATTTTTCAAAGAGTTACAGATTTCATTTCTAATTTCAATAATTTTATTTTCAGTATATTTTCACTATACTTTAGTTATGGGTTTGTTTCATATATTAAATAAATAATAAAAAATAATTTTAAATTTTAACAAAGTAAATATTATTTTTAATTGGTTAGAGGAATTAAATCCACCACTTAAACAACATCATGAAATATCAGTGGGTAATATTCTAATAAATTGTATACACACGTTGTTTCTTTAACTTATAACAAATTAAAAAATTCCGATTTATTCCAGATTTATATTTACGGTTTGATTAGCTATAATAATATAAATTGTAACATCTGTAATGGAAGGATAACATGAATGAAATAATTGATGCTATCTTAATGATTTATCGAGTGATTGATTTATTGTTTATATTATACTAATTATAGATTTGATTATTTTAACGGTTGTCAGTTGTTGGATTGAAAATTAAGTTTTATGATTAAGATAAAGACTTTTTGAAACTCGTTTAATAAATGTTATAATTTAAAATCATGTCATATTCTTGCGATTGAGAATGGGTTAATAATATAAATTAATAATTAATTTGTTTGTACCAATAGGTATTATATTTGATATTAATTTAATATCATTTTGGATTCTCGATTAATGTATATAATTAGTAATTATTAAGTTATTCATTACGTAATATATAAACAATAAATCTGGAGAAAAATATATTTATCTTTAATTTATAGAATTAATTTTTCTTTATTTGATAATTCATTTGTGTTTTCTCCAAAGTTTTCTGAAATTTTTTAATCTTTTTTATTTGTATTTTTATAATCAAACAATTTTTTAAATTTATTAATTTCTATGTAAATTACTTATTCCGAATTATCTCGTATAGATTAGATTAAAATATTGCATTATTAAGAAGTTGTAATCTCGTTAAATAAAGGAACTTTTAAAAAATAATTAATAACACTAAAATAGAAATATAATAATATGATTGTGTTATTCTTTTAATTATTGTAGTCAGATAGATATTTATTATTGCTAGAAATATTTTGTTTCTAATGTCATTTTCATTTTTTCCTCTTCTTTGCACATCAAAAATAATAATCAAATATTGAACCAATAATTAAATACTGTGAGTCATTAATGAATGCATTTGTGTTTATTTTTCTATCACATAGAATATTTTAACACTATAATATGAACGTATATATTACACTTCATACCTTTTCAATAATAACAACAATATACAAAATTGTAAAATTATAATTTCAAATATTTTTTTAATTTAATTATGTATTATTGTTAAAGAGAGAGAAGAGAGTGTTCTCAGTGACTCCAAATGCAACGAATTGTTGAAGCTTTCCATATTTTTGAGTCTACTTTATGTCAAAGGATCTGTAGATCGGATCCAGGAAGAATTCAAAAGTGGGTATGTGCTAATGGGGGACACTTTGAGGACTGATTCTAATTTTTGTATAATAATAATATCATTGTTTTCTTAAATAAACTGTTATGCTTCATTTCGACGGATACATACAACGGAAATATTTTTATTTTATCGAGTTTCACACTATCAAATAAATAAAAATTGTAATATGATTTTATTAACTTTGAAAATTGAATATTATTGATTATTGGAATATTTCAAGGATTCAAACAGGTTTGCAATAAAATTTCTAAGAATTTTCTTCGAATGAAAAAATAATTCATTGAATTGGCGGAATTCTCTGAATTGAAAAAGTTATCTTTCAATTTAAGGAATATTTTTTTAATTGGAGAAATAGTCTTTGAATTGTAGGAATATTCATTTAACAAAAAAAAATTCCTAGGTCCCCTGTGTGGCATTTAAACTATTTTTAAGCTATTCTAATAAGATGCATTTACTCTTTTAAAAGTATGAAAAATCGCCTTAGACAAAATGAATCAACAAAATCAATTATATTTAATTTTTCATAATAATATTTTAAAGTAATGTATAATATCTTGCCTAGGCTTAAGACTTCAATTAAAATTTTTACAATAAAAATGTTTTATTTATTTGATGGAAATGTCTACTTATTAAATTGTACAACATTTTTTATTAGTTTAGCATAAAATGTGATTATATAATAGAAAAGGAAACACACTACAGATAAAATGACAAAAAAACTTGATCCATATCAAAGAATATATGCGTTCGCTCAATATTCTTTGATCCTTATTGTAAAGGTGAATAATATTTCGAATAATTTCTTATTTATATCGTAATGTTTTCAACCATCAAATAGCGCACTAAATTACACTGTTACTTGATAATGAACCACCGCTATTTTCTATTGTCTTTGAAATCCCTTTCAAATTGATTTTTTGTCTGTACAGATTATTTTCACTTTTTAATCTTGAAATGGTTGGAATTGGACATTTGGCACAGCAACGTGGTGTATATATTTCTATTTTACCTTGAAAATTCCTCCCATTCAATAAATATTCCTCAAATTCAATAAATATTCCTCCAATTCAATAAATATTCCTCCAATTCAAAGAATATCCCACCAATTCAAAGAATATTCCTCCAATTCAAAGAATATTCCTCCAATTCAAAGAATATTCCTCCAATTCAATAAATATTCCACCAATTCAAAGAATATTCCACCAATTCAAAGAATATCCTCCAATTCAAAGAATATTCCACCAATTCAAAGAATATTCCACCAATTCAAAGAATATCCACCAATTCAAAGAATATTCCTCCAATTCAAAGAATATCC
>JAUZNC010041469.1:0-17522 GCA_034780395.1 Vannuccia rotundouncinata | reverse complement strand
TTGCAAGACGGAAACTAAACTTGAAAAAACGGTTAAAAAAGACCGCCTCCAAACACACCCGCAGTGCAACAAGACACAAACTGAACTTGCGTCTTCACAACAACAACAACACACCAACTGAACTTGCGTCTTCACAACAACAACAACACAGCAACTGAACTTGCGTCTTCACAACAACAACAACACAGCAACTGAACTTGCGTCTTCACAACAACAAGACACCAACTGAACTTGCGTCTTCAGAACAACGTCGTATCGTCAAACAAAAATGAATATGGATACATGCTCCAAAAAAGGATTCCATGTTATTATGAACTACAATCGATCAATTGGGAATCAATACTATTAATAACTATTGATTGTTCAGTATAAAAATCCATGTGTGAGGTCATTTCTATTTCTAATCAGTAAAGCGTGTAATTGCAGACAAATTTGATTGCGATTAAGCGTGACCGAGAACACCCGTATCTGCAAACGATGTCTCTCAAATGCATTGTTGTCAGCCGACAGACGAAAGAATGGAGTCAAGAGACTGTTTGATTATCTCGGTGACAATAATAGAGGAGTTAACCTCAAGACACCTGTGCACGAGAATTAGAAGAGGAACCAAACATGACAACAATTAGATTCCCTCGAAATTGTGGTTACAGTCAAAGAGAGAAGAATTGTCAGGTGATATGAACAGTCAAAATAACAGGAAGTAAAGTCACATAAATAACTCAAAAAGATTCCTATTTAGAAGTAAAATGACAACATTTGGATAATCTTTTGTGAACAATCAAAGAAAGCAAACGTAGCATAATGAAATGAAAGCCAAATGAGAACGCATGAGAACGCCACTGTAAAACACTGCTGTGTTTACTTAAAGCTGGGAAAATCCTGTAATTCTCATGGTTGGAGGTCACACAAACCTCAAATAGGTACCTAACTGATTCTTTCTAGTCTGTATAATGAAAGAATGTAGCGCTTACCGTTTTGTGTACAAGACCCGTAGAGGCGCGTTATATGGTCGTGAGGTCCAAGCATCTTCATCATTTCCATTTCGCGAACTAAGTCTGTCAAATCTTGATCTGTGAAGTCCTCTGCAATCAGAATAAATTGACTATTTAAAAAATCTGTTTGTCGAAAAATATATAATAATTGTAGAATATCAACAATCAACAATTTCAAATCTACGTTATCCAATCATAAATTGAATCGATGAGATAACATAAAAAGATTATCGATTGTGTAATCAATACATTTTGAAATAGAAAAGAATTCACAAGCTCAATATACCAGATACTATTAAAATTGTCACTATACTATAAACACAAGATGTCAGACCTGGAGATAAGCTTGTCGTCAAAGGGAAAGATTTGACACATACGAAGTAATGGGCTAAACATCTGTAGATATAAAGAAAGTTGGTCATTCGGCCGAGCCATAAAATGTCAACCAGTAAACATTGGAGAATCACCGTCATTGATAAGGAGAAACAATTCAAGTGAAAGTTATGTCTGCTAATTAAATAGTATCTACTAAAAATAATTCAACATTTACTAGTCGTAAAGAAGTGAAATCACATAAAAAATAATATAGACAGACCCCTCTAAGAGAAACATGTAGGAGGAAAGTAAAATGGAACCTTTTGTGACAAAGAACTTGGGTCATTCACTGTACCTACGCAGGGCAAATTGTTTATAGTACAATAAATACGATAGGAACAAAGAAGATTCTCCACTTCCAATGTGTTGAAAGAGGTCTGTTTGCACATTTAACAGGCGTCGTCCGATAGTGTTCATTCACAAAATTTGTCATCTCCAAACCGACGTTGATGTTATGACCTTTGATGAGACCAACAATATCTAACTGCGATAGAAGTGCGCAAGGCCAAATCAAAAACAAATTCAACTTAAAATTTGAAGTGAAAAGGTCAAAGTGAAAACATTGCAAGACAGAAAATATCACAAAATTATAATATAGTCACACAAATTTATTAAGGGAAGCCCTAATATTGTTACAATGGATATTTTTTCAGTACAACTGTTGAATAATTAGACTAAATTGAATTTGTTAGGAGAACGAAACAATAATTTGTTATAAGAAATGTAAATCCTTTGTTCAACAGAAGAGCCCTTCACAAACCTGTTAATATGAAATGTTTGCGTGATAGCGAATACAATTAATGAAAATTAAGAATGTATTGGGATGTTAATTTTATTGAGGACAAATATCCGGTTAAATAATTTATTACAAAATATTTGTTGTGAGTTGATGTTGACTTATACGACCATACAATTGAAATAAAATAACATATCAAGCTGTAAGCTACTAGAAATGATTCAACTATTTCAAAATTAGTAACTCAATCGCTCGAATTTCGTCAGCCCTTTCCTCCAACTAAATACTGTATATAACCACACGCGACAAGCAACATGTAGGCCATAACCCTTATTATTCTTTCAAATAATTAAAATGAAGACACAACACGGCAATTTGGATTGCGGTTGTGTTCTGTGGTGTGTGAAAGTGCGCAATGGGTGAGTACATAATATAAGCAGTAATCAGTGCCAACAGAGATTCAATGACCCTCTGCTATGTTTAAAATTAGTATTTAAAAAAGATTGTAAGTCACACTGTGTGTGTAAGTTTGTTGGTTAGCACCAGCACCAAAATCCGACAAGAAATTATGGGCTTTTATAGGAAATAAATCGATATTCATAATATTCTTCATTATTTAATTAGCAACAGACTACGAGGAGACGTTCATAAACAGCGTTGGAGTAATGTTTACAGGGTGACAAAGCGATAAAATGTATAAATTAATTTAATTACTTAAAATAAAAGTAAATAAAAATATAAATATAGCATGTAGTTATGAATGTTACAAAAAACTTCAATATGTTTTACAAATGTATAAAAAAGTTCAATAAAAAACATTGATATAATTAAATATTGACAATACTTCAGATTATAGTAGTTTTCCATAATATCTATAATTCACATACCATAATTGATTAATCACAAACAAGGAATAATCAATACAATATGAAATTTCAAAGTTGCTCACGAACAGGAACAAAATGTATCGAAATTTCTCACCTCTGAGCATTTTGACGGCCACAGTAGTGACTCCATTGCGGCCCCTAAAGTCTTCCACATCGGCTCGGTGAACAACCCCAAAAGCACCCTCTCCAAGCTTCTCTCTCAGGCGAACCTTGTCGCGTGGATACTCCCACGCCTGGTCGATGGGAATCTCATAATACACTCCATAACTACTGCTGACGACGCCCGAAGTACTGGCCGACCTCGACCGGAAGGTGGAGGTGTGTCGAATCTTGACATCCGGAGGAACGAGAGGGGCCGAAGAGCAATCGGAGAGTAGGGAATCCCGGCCGTTGGGAAGAGAGGACCCCCCTGATTGGTGAACTGAATGGTAGAGTTCACTAGGCCGGATGATGACGACCTGACGCTTGATTGGTCGATTGAGATCATAGTGACTGCGACAACAGCGATAGACTAGGAGGGTCATGAAGAAGACGAGAATGGCCGCGGACACGATGCCCACAATCAGCGGAACATGCCAATTGAAGGTGGGCTTCATCTGTGAGTTGAAGATGGTGCCTAGTAAGGGGGGGGGCACAGTCACACGATGATAAACACGAATTATTAACAATTATTATGATAATTCGAAATATTCTTCAATCGATTATTCTAGGTGTATATCTGTAGAAGTAAGTGAATAGACATAATAGAACTTGTGTTTACAGTCTATCTGTCACTCATGTGGATGTATTTGTTGACTAACTAACGGGAAATCCTTCACAACAGGGTGCAGCTCTCAATTGTGCACAATACTGACCTGTCCATCAGGAATACGGAGAACTTTTTGGCTCATAAATCGAGTAATTATTCCACCACTTTTGCCCCGAATACAATAATCCACATTATATTTATATAATTTATCACAAAAAATCAAAATATAACGATAACTTTAATTTTTTATTTTAAAGTGTTAAATAAAATTTTTCCGAAACCAAAGATCGTTATTAAAAACTTTTTTGAATATTGTGTGGTTAATGAAATGATTAATAATGTTTCAAATTGTACACTATGGCAATCAATAGAATGTGCTAAATAAATTAAAATTAGAATTACCTAGATGTAATCTAAGGTAATAAGTTAGTATAATAATCAGGGATTGCATACATACAGAAAGAAGGAGGTCGCATGCCTAAAGTGGCTGATAACAGAAAAAGTGGAACAGTTGCTCTCAAAATTTGGATACATTGTACGTCAGAATAACAGCAAATGGAGACACTATCGAAAGAAGATATTATTCTGCCCTGTTGACATATCAATGGGAATATACATAAACAGAAGAGCAACAACTATATTTATCCCTCACAGAATTTAGGGAAGGGAGGGAAGTTAATATTTGTACGTACTAACTTATGGTAGATGGATGCATAATATGTATACCACGGGGAAACTTGTACTAACGTTCAATTTGTCTGACGAATAAAATAAAGAAGTTATACGCTGGGGAAGAAGTGTGTCGTATGACGCCAGCGACTATAAACTTATACTCGGCTAAGGTTGTCACATAATTTAAGGGACTAAATCTACTTATAGTGCATATGTATGTCATGGTGGTTGGGGAATTGCATCCTGTAAAGAACTCGGTGACTGTAACATATTATCTGCGCACCTAAATTACATAGCACAAGACGAAGGCAGTATGCGATAATATATCACTGGGTATAGTGCAGAATTAGTAGTTCTAAAAGTAATGCTAACTTATTCCTTATAATTTGATCTAATTGTTTTTGGCATTGTTAACATAAATCGATTCCTCGTTAGTTATTGTTATGCACTTAGTTCACATCAAATAAAAAATAAATAATTTCGATTAGTCATAATTATTATATAATCGTACAATCGATTAATCAGTAAAAAATAGTTCACCTACATAATTTTATCAACATAATATTATGTATATTTATGCAAACAGAAAAAGGCTTCAGTGTGAATAGATTATTTGTACACCATTTTTTTTTATATTACCATTGTTCCCCATAATATTTGGATAAAAGAATCAGGCAATTTTTAGAATATGTCTAGATTGGTATCACATTGAAAATTATACTACATTAAAAAATTATCTTAACTATTGATAATATTATTCCGACACGATGTGCGTGATGTCGGGAAACCGGGAATATACCAGACAACGTGTGTAAAAATAAGTGAGTCATGGAAAAGTTGCACAGTTATTATAAAGGTAATCAAATTTGTTGGAGGAGTAGCAGCTGGGAACAAATGGTATAACGTAAGGCTTAATTGCAGTTAGTAAATGACCAATACATAGATAATAATTTGACCGATATACATTTCCAGAGCAGTTCTGTTACGTTCGTTCAATCAATTATAAAAACTAGCGCAAGTATGAGTCCGCATTTAAAACCTTTTATAATGCCGCGATATTTAATTGATTATACGAGAATAAATATTCGACCAAACATTTGTTTCTAAACATACATGACGCTGATACAGCTTTAAATATGTTTTCAATTTATCTAATTCATGTATTGGAAGTACCTGAACAGTTAGCGACAGTAAGGTACATCTCTTTGGAGGGGATTTCATGATCTCGGCGGTTCCTACCCACACAGAAATAAAGCCCACTGTCCTCCAAAGAAGCCATTTTGATGTTGTAGAAAACTCGTGAACTCAATTTCTCAAAGGTTCCTTTAACACCGTCACCAGCACTAATTTTGAGGCCGGGTAAGGACAAGGACTCCTGAAATACCCACCAATCAAGGTATAACAAACAATTAGGATGGTTATAACAGTGACAAATCTTTGACTAAAAACGTACAGCCAGTTTCGTGAGACCCGAGGTCGTGGTCAAATTTCTTCGGAAGATTTGTACCCGAATATCCTCAGTGGGTTTTCCAGAACACTCCATCTTGAAGGAGTGTCCAATACAAATTGTTGTGTTCTTGTTAAAGTCAACACTAAAGAAGTTATCTGCAACAATTTTTTCACTTCTAGAAGAATCATCAAAATCCCTAAAATGTAGATAAAAATGTTAAATAGAATACAATACAAATAATTATGATAATAATAGGGGCTTGATTTACTCTTTCTTTTGTCTAATCTTGTGGCCAATTAGCGCGCTAGTTTGAACAGTCATGGTGAAGGAATGACTTAGAGAAGAAGAGGACTGTGTCCAATCTGCTTCAATGGTACATGTGAATTTACCCTGATCACCAGTACGAATATCAGAAATGAAGAGTTTACTTTCACAACAGTAAGCAGGATTACGGTGTCGACAGTGCTTCTTTTCACCGGAATATATAAAATACTAAGAGGAAAGAATAAAGTGGTGTTTATCACTGGATTGTATGATACAATTCTGTTATAAACAGTAACTCGAGAATGAAAAAATCATAGATATTGAATAGAGATAGGTGTACTAGTAATGGAATAAAATAAATAATTAATATCGATTAATATTTAAACAAACATGTACTGATTTGTATTCTAGTTTATTGCAAAGTTGAAGCAATCTATGTAATACGAAATATAACAAAAAAATGCGCTATGCTACACTACACCCAACTATTAACAATATTTTTTTTTATAAATAGTTCATAGAAATCCCTCAAACAAACACATGTTTACTATACAAGTTATACAATCAAATGAACGCAATTTGCTATGGATCAATAAATAATAGGCGCAATAATAGTATATAAGAAGAGTTAATTACCTTATTTAAAATATTGTTAATCTCAACTCCTAAAGTTGAATTCCTGTTAGCAAAACTGTCTGCTAGGAAAAACCAGCGTACTTTCGGCTTCTGCTCAGCTTTGTGTCGGTAGAAATAACTGCATTTAAAAGACTCAGTATCCCCCATAGTTGAAATTACACTCGCTGGATTACGCATCATTATCGGCAACCAGTAGAGCTTTTCTGATAAATCAAAGCAGCATTTTTTTTAAAAAAAATCAATACTAAATATTACTCAATTAAAACGTTTAACGTATGTAATAATAATAAATAAATTTATTGATTGTTATTGCTGGTGTAGACACAGATGTAAATAGTACGTCATTTTTATTTGAAACTGTAGATATAAGATTTAAAATTAATACATAATTATATTCCAATATTTTGTAGACGTTGGAATTGTATTTTTAAAATAAAAGATAATAGAAATTATTGTTTGAAAATAACTTGATATTATAGACTTACCAGAGGCAACATCGTTAGGATTAGAAGGAATTGTACTTTGGAACAAAATTGTTGTTGTTGGTGAAGGATCTAAAATATAAAACATAAACAAACTTAGAGGTAAGGCGTTTAGTGCGATAATATGCACATATGAATGAAAAATATTCACCGATAACCGTCAAGTTAAATCTTCTCCAAACTATATTTCGTTGACTTCTACACTCATAGATTCCTGCATCTTCCGGTTGCACATTCTTAACTGTCAGAATTGCAAGTCCACGATGATTTTTATTCGGACTAAAACAATTATAATACAACACCTTTTAAGCAAGATATATTGTAACAATAGTCTTATAGATGAAAAAATTGACAAATATACAGTATCGATTTAATATTTATGTTATTTTATGGAAAAATATTATAATAACATAATGTTCAGCAAATAATTAAATATTTAATTTTAAAATAAAAAGCATCTTACTTTGGTTTAAAAAGCTCTTTATTGAAGTACCAAAAGATAAAACATGATTTTGGGTCCATTTCGCAAGACATATCCATTGACCAGTATTGTTGTGAAATCACATTCTTGAATTTAGTCTTTTCTACCAAATTGCACTCTAATAAAGAGAAATGTACGGTAGTTATGAATATATTTCCGGCTAAATAAAACTTTATAAGTTATCGAGGATGAGTACCTAGAGTAAATTTATTGATAAAATAACTTGACCTATTATAATATATTAGGCTGTCCAGGGTTCTATAGTAAACTTTAGACGAAACTACACATACTTCTCAAGACTTTTATAGCATATACTAGTTAAACTACAAATATGTAGGTGACTAGATCTATTGTGTGCATAATTTATAAAATATCATTTGTATAGTAGAATATATTTGTATATAAATAAAGTCGTTTACTCTGAATAAAATACATACAAATGTTAAACTGGTCGCTTTCCCTTGATATGGCTTTAAACAAATGAATTCAATATGTATAACAGGTAAGAACCAACAGAGTAATACGGTGATTTCAGTTTAAAACAATTTACATGCAATATTATAACAGAATATTAAAAAATCAATATCGATCATAAGCGTAGTCAGTTAACTACTTCAAGAGACATTGAACAATAAATATATTTTACAAATTTAGTTGACATATTTTAATTTTATTTATAATAGAATAAACCGTATATATTAATGCGGGGTGCCTGGACAGCCTTTAGAATTTTTCAATTATACAAATAAAGAGGAGCATCACGACACAGCTTTTGAATGTACAAAATGGAAACGAACACGGTCTTAATAACCTGGTGATTTCATTTCAAACCATAAAACGTGACACATGTTGTATTAAAATCAAGTACCCCAAATTTGGATAATTGACTAACCCTATTCATTATAAACATTCATTGCATATTAAAAAGTATAATAATCAAAATTTAATAGGTGGTATACCAAAGGAGTATATATTGAAGCCCTCCCAAAATGTAAGCACAAACTATAAAAGAACGCAGGAAATACACGTCAAATTTCGTAACTTGACTTGCGTAAGTACTAAACGTAATCGATAATCATAGAGATATCAATGTCGATTGAGAAGAAAATCTCTCCGAAGGGAAATAAAGTAGGAAGGTATTCGCATTATTTTACAGTGCTAATTTATTGTTAAGATATTAATAAAACGGGATATAATGTGAACAAGAATGTTGACTATCTAATTAAAGGGACCTTGTACAAGTCGATATTAACTGTTTTGAGAGAGAGAAGACTCACGAGGTATAGGTAATCAATAAACTCGGTCGTGTAAACTGCCTGATTACATTGTTCAGTTATAGCACGACAAGTGAACACAATTCGACGCTAGTATAGCACAATGTTACCTACATTTAGCTGCACTTTAAGGTAGAGGTTCAGAGCCGACAATCATACAATTAGACGGAGAGATTTAGTTCGGAATGTAAAATAGGATAATGCGCACTAGAAGTTGTTTTTATTATGCTACAAAGTACAATCGCATTACAAAGATAATGATTTACATTGACAATGATACACTAATTGATATAAAAACCACGACCAGTTCCCATACAGAAGTATAAAGCCACGATTTCCGTCACATTTGTTTGTTTATAAAGAAACAAACCAAACCGTTGTGAAAGGTTTTTTTAAAAGAATTTTAATACAAAAAAATTGTCTGCAGTGTCAATATTACACACTGAAAAGCATTCGACTTCTGATATTTAAAATTATAAACTTTTAAAAAGGTCGAACAGTGAAGACTGGTAACACAAACCTGACATCAAGCAGACAAGGCAAAACGTAAACACAATTCTGCCATCGTGAAGTTCCAAAACAGGTAAATACAATTAATATCAGTAAACTATATCTTGTATAGAAAAGCAAACAACTTTTAATTCATCTGATTCTACAAAAACTTTAAGGATTGTTTATCGACAGCGACCTCGTTGGCACAACCACCGCAAAGTCAACCTATAACACTACCTGGATAACCTTTTTGGTGAATAACGATTGTGCATTATTAAAAGACTCAAAAACGCTAAACATATTTCAGGCTAAACAGTCAAAAGCGCGTGACAAAAATAGTGAATAGTTAAATAGATTATAATAAAGTTATTATATTTTAAGTGCAAGATGTTTACAATAAATCTCTTATCACATAAACAAAATTTCCGGAATCAACATCCTGACGGAGAGATAAGATATGCCAACCGTCATGTGATACTAGTTTAAGCTGTAGTAACAAATTTACATTTTTAACAATACGTTTTTAATTTTTGTTACTATATAGGTATTGTAAGAAATTTTTAAAACACCCAAAGATATTATCCAAATAGTGTCATAGTTGAATATATTTCAAACTGTAAACTGACCAAAATTTACACCCGCAAAAAGATTGGCAGACAGAAGAATTGAAGGTAAAGTATAATTAACTGTATTTTATAACAGACTACTTCAAGAGTTGGTTGTAAAATTCGGTTAGAAATCGAGTGAGCCATACCACTCAAAATATAACGCTTACTTAATAATTCAGATTGTATACGCTGGACATAGCTACAAACTCTTGAAAGTTAAATATTAGTACTACTTGTTACATATATAAATTGAGAACTGCTACAAATAGCGCTCTCGACAAGAATTGACACATATAATAAATAATCATAGAATGTATGGGTAAGCAGTGAATGTCAGTAAACTTACCTTTACTAAAGGCCAGAGGTAGACAAGTCACAAGCCAGGATAAGATGGCAAAAAGCTGGCACACTCTCATGTTGCTGAAATGTGGGATAAATATAAAACACGATGATAGATAAAAGGAATTTGTTCTTTTAGTAAACACAATAATTGAAAAGAGTTGGGAATATTTGACACAAACTCCATTTAACAGAATAGGTCTTCACTTTACTACATACATAGCGTACTGAAGCGTATGTAGTAGAACCACATTTGGAGTTAAGAGAATGCACAAATTATGCATATTACAGGAAATGATTATATTGGTTGGAGGTCTAAGCCTATCGCAGATCAGTAATATAAACGCTACGCGAAAATAAAATACGAACTTAACGTAAGTAGTAAAATCTTCGCTTGTACTAATTAATTATTTTAAATTATAAAGTATGAAATTCGAAGTAATATAATTTAATGTTAAAATAGTAAGAATAATAACAATAAAAAAACACAATTTTAAATTTTTTCCAGATCACAAACACGTTAAGAAATATTTTCCTTTTCGTAAAAAATAATTATTTTTCTGTTATGCAAAAAGTTTAATACAATTTTTTCTTAATTCTCTTAAGATTCTTAAAATTAGTAGAAATTCATTTTAAGATATGCCAGACGCCAGAAATAGTCTTAGAAAGTGCGACACATAATTAATAGAGTGACAGTTAGACCATAGTGGAACAAAGCTGTTAGATGCTGCCAACAATAATGAGTAGATGACTTCTGGATCCTCAATATAGTCACCAGAGGAGCGCTATTAAGAATAATCAGTCCATTCTAACTAAGAACAATCTATGGAATATATGCAACGGCAGGGAATATAATGAGTCACACAGTATTGTGAGTTCTTCTTTTCAATCATGTGCTTTGAGTGCACTAAAATTATATTTACAAAAGGCATAACTTATTTAACTACTTTATTAAACATTCACACTTATATCAGATAAATTAAAGTACGCTAATAAACGTCAATAGATTATTTTGAAGTTTATTAAAAGGGTATATGTATTTGTTTACACCTAAATTTCTCTGTAAATTGTATAATATACGTTCAGAGAAAATAAAGGTTAAACTAATTTAATCTTGGAGGGAAGGTTGAATTAGAATATAATATACACAGATTGGTATGAGATCAACCCATAACATAATTGATATTTAAATGTAACTGCATATAATAATTGTACATATTTATTCTAGGTAAATTACACACTAATGTAAATCCTAATTTTTTAACTTATATGAAATAAAGAAATGATAGAATTAGCAAATAAGTTGTGCACTAATTTTTTAATCAAGCTTTCATGCATAAATACTTGTTAAATCTCTATTTACAATAGTAAACTTATACAGTGTAAGCCAGAGATACCCCCACCCCCCTCTCCCCATTTTTAATTGAAACTTTATCTGGCCCTGAAGAAGCCCTGGTCAATTTATCGAGATTATAAACAAACAACGGTTAGTGTATTCATATCTAAGTGAATGGAAGAAATGTTCGATCTCTCTCTAGGAAATATGCATGCCAAACTGTTACTGTAATATGTAAAGTGCATAAATAAATTGCTATTGAAGAAGAAATTTTTGTATATTTAGATTAAACATTAAATCCTTGTACATATTCATAATAAATTTTCTCTTGTACAAATAATATTTTCTCTGCTTTGTTTAAAAATGGTCAGGGTTTTTGGGCAGCTTTGTATATTAATAAGATCAATAGCTATTCATCCTTCTAAGAAATGTTTATTATTTTTAAATTATGAATGTTGTTCCTTTAGAGATATTTTATATTGAAACTAAGTTACCATATCAAGGAATCCTCATACAGCCCACTAACATTGAATGGATGATACTGAAACTTCAAAAGCAGATATTTTCAGACAATTATAAATAGAAACAATTGTAAACTGGTAAGCAGTTTATTGTGACTACTATAATTTTCTTTAAAAGTAGAAGTAAAAACTCTATACAATCCAGAAATTTTTAATAGTTAGTATTTAATAGATTGGAACATTTTATTATATTTATTATGATTAACTATTTGATTGATATATAAAAATATTTTAAAATAATTTATTAAGTTATATATACTTTTCCAAATTAGAATATTATTCAGAAAATTAAGACTATATTTGAACATATGTTTACCAATGTATGGTAAAAAGAACTGGAGTGTATTTTTATTTCATAGTCTCTAAGCATTTCAGGAAATATGTTTTAAACTTCTTCAAAGGCCTAATGAATTGCAAATTATTGAATTCATAGTATATTTAAGATATTAATGCAGGGCTCGAAATGTCAGTTGTAATAAAACATCCAGGATGGTTTAAGATTTTTTTTAAAGTAGTGGCTATTATCCTGAATAAGTCTGTGTCAATTAATTAAAAAATTCTATTATCCTATACACTGAGTAATTCAGTTCCATATTTATAAGTCAAATTTTTTGGAAATAAATTTACAAAGGATTTAATTGTTTTACTGTCGTCCCAAAAAATTAATGATTAATTGCAATTATTATGACTGATTTATAAAAATTATAAAATATACATATATAAAATTTACTGGAATAGTCTGGTGAATTAGCCTTTTAATTTAATTGAGCTGGACTTAGTCTGGGGGATTTTGTATAATTGATTAATGGCAATTGTTAACTTCCAATTGATCAGTAAAATTACTCTGATTAATCATTACAGTGAAGGATAGCAGATGAATGTTGTATAAAACCCTTTGCAGTAACAATTAATCACTCAACTGGCTGACCTACTTTCAAGGAAAATACTATCACAACTCCTAATGCCCACATATTCACTTGACAAACTCTAAAGAACAGCCAAACAATAGAGTATATTTCCCAATCCACATGCAAGGGCAATATATTAAGAATGAGCTATCACATAAGAAATCTGATATTTTATATACAAACACAAATGTCTATATACTGACCAATCAATATCCTTCATAAACTTAAAGAGTACCCTCTAATCACTTATTAGTTCACACATGATTTTGCTCATTACCAAATAATTTTAATGATGTCTATTAATCAGAAAGTTTTATACAACAGTCAAAATTATCAATTGATTTTAGCAAATAGTTACCCTTTGTAGAAATTGCATGGGTAGAGTTAAAAATAATTCATTAGTGTTATACAACATCACCCTGGGATAATAGCCACAATGTTTTAAAATACTTTTTGAAATATTCTAAGAAAGTTTTTTTATTTAAAATAATGTGTCCAATATACAAACATTCTACTAAATTCTGCTCTCAATTTCTAAAAAAATACATTAAAAAATGTCTGCATTCATAAAAATGTTATATATAAATTAATATATTCCAAAATGTCAAGACTTTTTTAAAACTAAATCAGCATTATTAGAAAATCATGACTTTTTGCACTTGAACCATGTTTTATAGATATTAAAGGCAAGGATTATAGGATAACTTTTTTTATAACACAGAACAGTACAAGGTGTTAATTTTAAAAGTATGCCTGTATAATGCTTAAGTTATTTGTTTCTGGGGGTACTTTTGTACCCAAAATTAAATTAAGTTATGGTGAATATTTTAAGTAATGTATGAGCCTAAAATTTGATATACTATTATATGATGACAACAACTCATATATAAATACTTTGTTCATCTGTTACCAATTGGGCCACTACTTTTTCAAATAAAGCTATTTTCATGCAAATTTTTATTAATATTTTGAAAATAAACAAATGATCAAAGAAATAGATAATACACTCCTGTTTGAATCAAATACTGATTATTATACAATGTGATTATACACTACCTATCATAATTAGTCCATGGTTAGTCCATTCACACAGAAATAATCAATCTGATTATAGATACATAGTTCCAGATAAATAAGTTAAAAGACATCCAACACACTCTCTCAGCAAGGTACAAGAATGATTTTTGCATTTAAATTCCTTGCATCTGTTGCACTTTGTTTATGATTTTCTGATCATCAGATCAAGGGCACCTGATGCAGCAACCAGCAGTTTGTTTGTCCTGAAATTGAGCACCTGGCCTTTCATAACCCAGATTAAAGAATGATAGCTGCACTGATCTTAGGTGGTTGTGTTGCTGCATTGAATTTTGATCATTGGATCAATCAGTTGGTAGCCTGCCTCCAAGAGAAACTGGTATCTGTACCTGTTTTCATTCATGTGGACTGTGCTGGGATCATGGCTTTAAATGAGATGGGCAATTGAGCAAAGACTCATCTACCAGGTTGCAAAAAAGGTTTAAACCTTAACATTGGCATTTTTGTTTTGTAGTGTAGCACTGATTCATGTGGTTCACATAGTTTGTCAATGTCTGATTTTGTTTTGTCAACTCTTCTATTCAATCTAATTGTTCCAACCAGTGCTTGTTTCTCTGCAATAAGATTAGCCACAGTAGAGGATGTAACCCAATTGTCTGTTGTCAGATTAAACTAATTTTCCTTTTCTATTTACCCTAACAAACCACCATGTAGGTATTAAGTTGTAACCTTTGAATTTTAAAATATTTTTTAAAATTGAAATAATATTATAAAATAGATAAAATTCGAACTGTTCTGGGGTAAAACTGTACCCCAAAAACAGTATAATGGTGAGTTAACAGAAATAATTTATTTTTTAAACATTTGCAAAATGTTTGTAATTGTTGCTATATTGTTATGTCATTTATTTTATAATGAATTCCTAAATTTCTAATTCCTAAAGGTAACTGCTATTGGCATGTATGTGCATCATGCCAAAACAATAATTGGAATGTAAGTAGAATATAATATTATGAAATATTACAGTACAGGACTTTTTTCTGTGGTAACTATTGTCATCTTGGGTATACAGAGCCTTATTTTATATATAAACAGATGCAAGGCTGTCCCTTTTTTAGGCTATCCTTCTCCTTCTGGTTGGTGATGTCTGTAGCAATTATTTTTTTGCTTCTGCAAACTCTCCAACTCCAAATCATCCAGCTGTCATTGCTTCTTCTGATCTTCCTGTTTCATTATCCTTAAAAAATATTTGAGAGGAAATGTCTGTGTTATTTATATATGAATAATTAAGATGTGAAAACATTGAATAATATGGGAAATCAATATACCTCTCTTGATCTTCCTTGTACTTCTTGCTGGATGATACAATGTTGACAAACAATCTTCAAGTGAATTCTAAATTCTTCCCACATCTCACTGAAACAATGTGATCCTTGATGAGTTACTGTAAGATTGTACATTTAAATATTTTTGTTTATGTGACTTTATCCAGCCAGGGCTTTTAATTTTCTCATTTGAAAAAACAGAAGGGAAGCAAATAAGTAGGGGGGTCCAGAGGCTCAAACCCTGGTGTGGGCAAAAGGACATTTTAAAAGTTATTGAGGCCATTTTAAAGGAAACTGAACACTGATTATAACTACATTAAACAGTTATAATACTAGTTGACAAAAAGTTTATATAAAAATAGGATGCAAATTTTGATACAAAATAAAATATTAAACAATTTAAATTACATTTTAATACATCAATTAAAATTTCCATACTATTCCCAAAATTCTTCCTAAAATCTAAATAAGTAGATTTTATAACTAATCAAATAACTAATTTCAATTTTCCTACTATTCCTGTTGAAAATTAATAAGATGAAATTCATATACTAATTCCTGGAATTTCAACTTGGTAATAACCCTGCAAATAGAAATTGCTTAAAATCTTGGGTGTATGGTTGCCATAAAAAAGACATTCTTGCTTATTTCTAACTCTATTCCAGGTAAAATTTAAAGATAATGTTTTTAGATAATTAAGAGTGCCTAATTAAAGACCTAAAGAATTAGAGGGAAATTCAATTCTGCTAAAATGTTTATAGAAGTGAGGTTATGAACGATAAATATTTGAGTTACATATAAGTGAGGGTTAACTGTAATATAAATTTTGCATTTAGAAAAAGCTGGTAAAAAATTTATGAATCAGTTTTAAAAATAGTGTATTAGGTACTAATTGAATATAATGTTCTCTGTATTTCATAAACCAATCCTTATATACATACATAATAATAATTTTGTAGGCTTGACATTTGACACATCATATATCAACATTATTAAAAGAAAATTTATAAAAAGTTAACAATATATTGATTATAATCATTTTAATCAGGTGTAGTGATAAATAAAAAGATTTAACCAAGAAATTAGAGTACTAGCAAAGTGTTACTGAAGTGAAATTATATACAGCAATTGCATATTCAAAGTGCCTGCAGCTAACTTGCAAACCCAGTCATATAACCAATTCATTAAAAAAAATACTTTGGAGCTCTTACAAAATAAAAACTTTCATCAAAATTAATTTAATTGTTATGGACCTTTACCTTGAATTATGTCATTTAGTGATGAAAAACTGCAATAATTTCCCTTAACTGTTAATCACAAACACGGCAAAAACATTTTGAATACGGCGCACTTTCATAACTTGTTCAAGGTTAAAATTTGTTATTATTTATTTTTTTCTGTATTAATTTTTTTTCACGTATAATATATTTATTTATTATTAAATTATAACATTAAAATTTATAAATTATTTTATATACATTACTTGAGCTTCCGTTTATTTTACTAATTATATAGCGCACGAGTAATTAAAATATCTGTAAAAAAACTGGTTACCAATAACTGATATATTATTTATCTAGACCGGAGAATATATCTATATCGATAATCAATACAAAATTCATGGGAGTTATTAATGCATTTCAATTTTATACGGTAATACCCTCTTCAAAACGAAACTATAATTAAATACCGTATATAATTGAAATGCGATATGAACGTTTTTTATAATTAATAGTTTGCCGGACCTTATAAATAATATTTAAGTCAATACTAGTTACGATCATTGATCTATTAAATACAAATATTGATTATTAGTAAAAACAGAACTTTATAGTTCTAACAGAACTATTCACAAATTACGTTACGCAAAAAAAGTTTTTTAAACCTGGGGGGGGGGGGGGGGGGGGGGGGGGGGGGGGGGGGGGGGGGGGGGGGGGGGGGGGGGGGGGGGGGGGGGGGGG
>JAUZNC010041458.1:0-14660 GCA_034780395.1 Vannuccia rotundouncinata | reverse complement strand
AACTGTTTACCAATAATTTGTTGTGACATAAAAGATATGTAAATAATTTATACACTATCATTAATAATGATTTGGAATTTTTTTAATATTAGCAAAAAATTTTGAACTCACCATTTCTTAAAAATGGATAAAGACAGAGTAAATTATGTGTGCGAAAATTGTAGCCAATATTCCCTTATTATTATAGAAATTAAAAAGAATCATGTACATAATTATGAATCTAATCACAAATTCGTTAGCATAATGAAATATATTTCAGTAAAGATCCCAATAGTACAAAAAACAGCCAACTTGTTTTTTTTTAAATCTATGTTGTGGTCATATAATTCTTTTAACAAAATAATTCAACCTTGCAATGTTAAAAATGTATCTATTATTTTATATAGTATCTTAAAGAGTCTTTCCTCAGAGAAGATCAGCTACCTCCCAGAGAAGCATTTTTTGATGATCTCAGCCAGTAGGAGTGCAGCACTGAACGCTATTTGTAATCCGTATTAAGAAGCTCCACGAAATCGTTGTTTTGTTAAGAAATTTTCAAAGGTGGTCGAAGCTTCCTTAAGGCCTTTCTTGAGATTATTTTTTACATTTATAAAACAGGTTTCGGACGTTTTAGCATATAAAATGATAATAATAAAGGTTAGTTAATTATTAATTTAATGAATAAATCCGTTTATATATGTGAATATTATATCTAAGCTAGCAAATCGGAAAAAATACAATGAACTAATTCTACTCACATTTCATTTAACTTATGCAAATGACCGATAAATGTAAACAGATATAAAAACAAATACTTTATAAATACTTTAATAAAATAAATGCAGATTACAACAATTGTAAAAACAATATACAAATTTTACTATAAACAAAACGGCATGATTATTTTTAAGCGAGACACACAAATACTAGTGGGAATACAGTTGAGTAACAATATGCGAGGTTGACCGAATAATATCCAAGTACATACAAATAAAATAAATTTGACTAACAGGCATAACGAATGATTGAGGGAAGACTGTACAAAAGCCATTCCTGAGAACTTTGGTCATAAGAAAAGCTGAAGATATAGTTCTAGTTAATTGACCACTAAAAATCTGGAAATTTTGTTACAATCAAAACCAGTCTTTTAAAAGGTATAAATAAAAAATATTTCTAAGATTTTTTAATTAAAATAACCTTTTCTAACTATACTTAAAAGAAAATGCACAGAATGAAAAAACAGTACAATTATCTATATAAGTACGGATCAAGAATATAATCGCTGAAAGAATGGCTACTATAAACAATTTCATGATATATTTTGACCGGCAAAATTAAGAATCGATAATTGTGTAAAGGACAGAAATAAATATAAAAACTATACAACTTTATAAGCAATCAAGTTGATGAGGAAATTGTCTAAAAACTACGATTGAAAGTATTTATTCACAATAGTATAAATAGAAAACAGTATCATCGAGTTAATCGACTCAATGAAATCACGATCAGGATGAGTCAGGGTGTGTTTGAGGGTTCAAGTAAGCCAAAATAATTAATGTCAATACCAAAGTATATACCAAATTGCTGAGAAAGAAAACAACAACAATAAAATAATAATAAACGACGCCATGGGAGAATACTTTTGCGGATAGCGCAGCGAATGGCCTCAATTATGCGTTTTACACTGAAAATAACCGAAGTGGGGAAATAGATCAGGGTTGGATTAACCAAATCATAGGATAGTTCAAATAGATTAAAAGAAATTCACTGTTTGTAACAAGGAGTAGTCAGACCCATTGCTACTCAGAAAGTTTCACGATTACTGAGAAATAATTTGGCTCGACGCGCCATGCGAATCGCTGGAAGATTTTCCCCAACTGCATATCGGCGCCATTTTGACTGAAAAAGAGAAGATAGGAGAAATTTTAATTTATAATTAAATATCCAAAATAAAGAAAAAACAAAAATCTATAACCGAAATGTAGCTATAAATATTTTCAGTATTAATGCAATAAAAATTTATTCATGTTAATAAAATAGAATTAAATATGTGTGAAAGATTCAAAAGTAATTTTTTCAACGCAAACAAATCAAACTTTTTTCACAGAAAACAAATTATTTTCTGAGGATCTATCTCATTTATTTAGATATATTTAGAATCGAAAATATATATATTCTTAACCCACTATATAATACATAAAATGATAACCAAACGCATCGCAACCACGAATACAGCCATAATGGAATGAAAAAGATGTGTATAGAGCAGTAATATGGAAATAACTTTGCCTGAATATCACATTAAGTATTTGAAATTATTGTGATTCAATCAGAAGTACATTTTTAGATGAAAGAAATAATTTTTGACAATGAGGAGCAGTTTTGTAAAAAGTGTGTTCATTATTATATAACTTACATCAGAAGCGATCTGAATGACCCTCCTCATAGCAAAATGCAAAGGGTCGGAATCACTTTTGTTGCTAGTGAGTGGTCCCAAAACCACCGAATTCCTGTTGGCAAGCTGGGTGTCCATGGAAGCGGCTGCTGACATGTGGGCCACCTCGGTTGCTAGGGAGACACCACCACCACTTGTAGATGGGACACTGGAAGCCACAATGGATGGAGCAGGGAAGAGAATCGGCAGTCGATCTGGAGTTGGAGCCGGTTTCTTCTTGCTGGGAGAGAATACAAGGCGAGCACGGGCCGAGATCTGGACAAAATAGAAGAAGACAATACGACCATGAAACCAGACAATATAACTAACGTTCATTAGACGAGAAGAGTTGTGTCTGGGTGAAATGGGTTGCTACCTTGTTGAGGCGTCTATGCAGGACATGTGTAGGGAGACCTCTGCAAATGGAAGGTGGACTCGACAGATGGAAACTGTGCTGGTCTGCTTCGGAGAGGAACTTGGTAGGGGTCATATCCAAGTCATCATTGGCGGCGGGTCGGGGTGGAGTGGCTTTGGTTCTGCATGAGTAGAACAGACAGACACACGTGAGAACATCAGTGAAAACCTCTGCAAACAATAATATTATAGTCATTTACTTCTTCCATTGTTCCTGGTTCTCGGAGCAGGGGGCCGCAGATGGTTCTATGAAGTTCGAATTGCCTTCGATGATAGTGACATTGAACTCCGGGGCCAGACCCATGAACACCTGGGAATCTTCACTGTCGTCGTCACTGGTGGCCGAGCTGTTAACCAGAGAATTGGAGGGAAGCGGGTTTGGAAACTGGTTGATACGACGAACCTTTGCCGGACTGAAGGAGTGCTACAAAGGTGAATGGTAAAGTTTAGAGAAATCAACATCAAGCATGAGATGGGCATCCACTACCAACCTCTTGTTTGATGATATGCGTCCTCTTGATGGGTAGAGCTCTCTGAATGGGGGAAGGCGGTCCAGGGGAGGCCAACGAAGGGACAGTGCCGTTGGGACCAGGCGAAGAAGTTAACACGGGGCGGGAGAGGTAAGTTGGGAGCACTTCTTTAGAGTCACGGAAGAGCAGTTCCTTCTGCGACTGAGGGGAGGAAACAGTACTTTTGTTAATGAAGGCAGGTGCCGTGTTTTAATGACGATAATATTTTGAAATAAATACCTTCTGTTTGCCCGTTGGTCGATAGCGAGACCTCTCAATCAACGCGGAATTAGAGAGACCATCAGGACCTTTCTGCGCTGTACACGACAATGGGCGTTGGTTTTGGAGGGATGTAGTCAAAGTGGACGCTTGCGATCTAAACGTGTTGAGATAGAGAGAAAGCAGAAAACAAGTGAGTAAAAGATATGTTGGGAAGTAGAGAGACAACAGAATATGCAGAACTGAACCGATTAGTTCTTTCTCGGTGTCATGTCAACTGTAGAAAATAATTCATATTTACAAATTCATAAACATTAAATGGAAAACATTAGAATACATTGAGGGAAGAGTTCGACTAATTAATGCGCATAACTAACTCCAGACCGTCGCAAGTGCTCTCTACTTGGCCATGAGAACAACAAAACTTGTGACACGTGATATCCTTTGCAAGCAGTCATCGTCAATGTGAAGCCAACATGGGTCTGACAGGCAGGGTTAACGATAACTTTCGATCATAGACATGTCAGTGATATACACACCTAATCTTCTGAGGGAAGGGCAGACCAGACAGATGCCTTTCGGAGGTGTTCCCGACGATAGCCGGGATCTGACGCCGGAACAGTGACTCAAGACGTCGCTTTCCATGAAGTCGCTCGCGGTCCATCTTGGCTCTCAAGAAGGTCTCGTCGGATAGAGTGGAGGAGCGGAGAGAAGACGACTGATTGTTGGTCCTCTGCACTGTTCGGGAGCGGGCATCCTGCCACCTGAGGAAGAAAGAGGTTGGATAGACGGGTGGAACTGTTCCCCAATAATGACACGTACAAGTTATCCGGAAAAATCATAATTAAAATATTTACAACGTCTATTAATTGAGAACAAGGTGTGACTATTAAATAAAATGCTGACCTTGTCTGACAATCCTTGGGATGATGACCGACCGCCTGTGAGATAACCCCCCAGTGACACTCACCGAAGCGGTTAACACACGCCCTGAGAAGGTCATCCTCTCGATTGGTCCAGGGCTGTGTGACGATCATTGAACTCGTTAGCTCTTTCCGAGCTCCATGGTATGCTCCCCGTATGAGAATATCCTATTAGAACACCGACGAAGAGGTTAATTGATTGTAACAATTTGAGGTTGGGAAAAAGGAAAAATAATACCTAAAATGATTTTGACATGAATGAAACATACTGTAATTAAATATTAGCACTTTTGATAATGGGACAACTTAAGAAAACAATTAAATAGTTCAGTCACTAACCTGATCTCCAGACCACTGAGATGTCATAGTATCAACACGCTACATGTCTGAAAAGAAAAGGCACTAAATAAGAGGCTGTTCCTACAGTACATACGCACAAAATCGAGCAAAATACCCCCTCCACCCCTGTACACATTTCAGCATAACCCCAATGTAGGGATGGACCACAACTTGTTACACCTTGACACATTCAAATTTACCTCCATCATATCTAATTTCAGAATTCCCGACAAATGACAGAAGTTTTTACTAGGACTCAAAATGATAGTCACACAGATTAACAGAAATCCAATCAATATGAGTGGTCATGGCTATATGGTAAGTGTAGCCTATAATCAGCATTTAGCTCTCAATATTCATGGGTTTTAAAGCTAAGAATGCATTAAACAATAAATAATATAGTGCACAATTTTTTTTTTAAATAAAAATATTACACATACAAATAAAATATTTTTTTGACACATTTTCCTGCCAATTCATAAATGACACATCTTGACACACTGGACCCAGCCTGGCAGTACAAAAATTATGACAGTTTCAAATGATATGACTAATGGAAGCCATGTAAATGAGAAATAATATAAATTAGACCCCAAAATACACACTATTCCCTAGATATTATACAATTATTGAAGTTGAATAAATATATTAAGTTATAAAATATTAAATGATAATAATTATAATTCATCTTTTATATATAATCGTTTTCTAATCGATATAAGTACCTCTATGACATCTTATAAACAGTTTAAGCAAATGATTGTAATTAATAAGTTGAAGTTAATAATTAATATTTATTAGAAGATTTTTTACAAATTAAGTAATATAATTTAAATGAAAATATTTACATGTATTATGTCGAAAATAAAAATCTAGGTTTGATATAAAACCGTTATTTATTTTATTTGCTTAATTTCAAACAAAAAAATATTATTTAAACCCATAAATGGTAAAAAATTGGTTAGCCGACTGGAAAATATTTGAAATAAAAAAAATGATGTTAGCTCAATTTCATTTTTAAAAAATAGTTGTGTTTAAGAACTAATGGAGCTTCAAGGAAAGAAAAACGACATTAACATTTTTGCAAACTGTAGATTTGGATTTCCAAAAATGTGACCACAAATGGTACATTTTGTAATACTATACTACGTGGAAAAATCAAGGACAGATTTTAATAATCATCTTATCATTTACCAATATTTAATATTTCTTTTATTTCAATCAATGAAAAGTTTATGAGTGCAAATTCTATGTGTTATATTTTACAAAAAATATCGAAATTTACAGCTCAATTCTAATGTATGCATGAATATAATTCCTATTCAGACAAATATTATATAGTTTTGCCTATAGTATTGCTTATATTCCATAAATTATACGATTTTGAACACCAACTACTCACAATATTATCATGGTTCTGGATAAACAGATTATTGTTATGTATTTGAAACCTCCTGACTGCCATTTGTTATTGTATATTCACTATTGACTACTGACAATTCCAGTCAATTCATGGATCATACTTAGATAGCCAAGTTAACTGATCTTATAGAGTCAATTACATAAAGTGGTATTAGCTACTACCAGTGGTAGCCTTAATACTGGTAGCAGTTACTACCAGGAAGTAAATTCAGTTGCATAAAGCGGTATTAGCTTACTACTAGACTAACTAATACCTGGCATAAGTTTTGGGAAATCCATGTTATTTTTATAGATTAACCAATTAAAATTCGTTTAAAATTTGGAAACTCCATTACAATGTTCTTGATTTCCGAAAATTTAATGATGTTATTGTTTTGTCCTGCAATATAGAATTGGGATGTTTAGTAGAATTATTTTATATTTATAAGTATGTATAGCTATATAATAATAAAATGAGAATGCTTTTCATTTGAGAGCAAAAAAAATTGACTTGAAATAGTTTTTGAAAAATTTCTATTAATTTCTATATATGTACAATGTAAATTAAGATATAAGATGTTTAATAACAGATTATTATATGTCCGGCCATTTTCTATAAACATTATATTAGGTAGAACAATGCTTGGTTGTGCTCATATACTATCCATACAAACATTTATTTAAAAAATGCACTTTAATGCAAACTATTGTGAATACACACACAGCTACATACATAATAACAGGTTATCATATTATATTGTTTTCACAACTTGTCATTCTAAACTAATTTTGCACAGAAATATAATCAATAATCATGGTGTTTTCCACACATAGCATTACCAAGGCCTAACTTATAATGACCAATCAAATGTCTGCTAAGTTGGGAGAAATTAGAAATTCTATGGGTGATTTTTATAGCCCCTGGAGAAAGTCATTTGTTATTTTCTATAACCATAAAGATGAGGTTAAACTTATGAAGTTAATGTAGGTACCTGCTTAATATATTATAAATATGATAATTCCCTTTAAAATAACAATGGAAAATATTACATTCACTTGATATAATCCATTAAATAAATGGCAAAATGATTATTTGTTTTAATATTAGCAACAAAATTTTGTATTTAAGAAGTAAAACAAACACTTTAATCACTTTAATATTGATTTATAATGTCTATTGGACTTGTCTTTATAAACTGATAAATTAAAATAAATGTTTGTTTAAAAATATATAAAATAATAACTAAAATATGGCCATACTATCCTGGTGACCATACCACACTAGCCTAACCTAATGAAAATGAGATATTTTAAGTTCTAGTTTAAATATAGATGTTGTGTACTGGAAGTGAATTGTAAGATTCATAAATGGGATGTAACAACAACAAATTCATTGATGGTATATCCCATTCACAAACTGTTAGTACCAACAACATTTTTTTAAAAACTATATTTACATATTATAGCTACTAATTATTTTTGTGATGTCCATATATTGACTACTATATTGAAATGTTTCATGTTTAATCTTAAAGTCAATTTTAATTTATGTTGGGACAGCCAAAATTTATTGTTGGTATTTACTATGAATTGTGTAATCCAATTGTAAAATATTTCTGTTTAGTCAGATTAAATTAGAATATGTCATTATTATTTATTATATTGTTAGAACTATTATGTAATTGAATAGACTGATTCTTATATATGTAATATGCATATGTTACACAATGTCAAACTATTAATTTGACCAAATAGGAATAATTGTATTCTTCTATATTACATTGATAAAACCATTTTGTAATTGACAAGACTGATTTTTATATGTAATATGTATTATCTCATTTTATTTTAAACTAGTTATTATAACATATAAGAATCAGTCAGGTCAAGTACAAAATTGTTCTAATAATATATAATAATGATATATTCTAATTGGATTTCAATGTCATATGAGTTTTTCAAATAATAAATTCATTAAATTTGTTTCTTTATAAATGAAATGCAAATAAAGCCTGATAAAGTTCACATTCGGTTTACCAATTCCAAATTAGTCAGTCAACAAATGTGAATCTCAAAATTGTGAATTCCTATTTGGTCTGACTGATACCAGATTGGTCAAGATTCACATTTGGTTGGCCACATATATTTGTTGTGAATACAAATAAAATGTCTGTCCCAACAAGAAATAAACAATAGGTTGACATAAAATTGATGTTTATATGCAAATTGATTTAATATTCAATAAATAATTTTAATAAATGTTTTCTAAAATTATAAATTGTATGTGCTGAAAATGAATAGAAAGTGTATAGAAAGCTGTAAATTATCTTCATAAAAGACATTCATAATGTATGTCCATCTACAGATTTAGTATATTAATGATTTTTTGTGATTTTATCTATTTTTGTGATTTTAATGTGTTTAAAGTTGTAAAATTTCCATTTCTAAAAATATGGAAATATTGAATAATAAAGCTTTAAACCAACTTATTTCCAGACCCAGCAAAGCCAGGTCTACCACACATTAAACACAGTGTTTGTGTTTAATTAAAATTTATTGGACATCCAAATAGTCTCAAATCATTTGCCTGAAATTTTGGGCATATATCAACAACCTTTCAAAATAGATTTAGAAAAATAAACATTTGCTGTCACATGTTATTATTATGTTAATCTTATTTAAAATTCATTATTGGTACTTATAATAATTTTGGCTGTCCTAACTATAAATTTAATTGACTTAAAATTTACCATCTGAAAAATAATTATAAGTTGCTATAATATGTAAATATTATTATTTTAATTTATTGTTAGTACAAATGGTTTGTGAACAGTGTATTCCATTAATAAATTAATTGATGGTATATCCCATTTTTGAAATGTAAAAATTTGCTTCCAATATAACAAATATAGTATATATGAAACAAATATTATACTAAAGTGGTAATCATAAAATGTAAATCTATGATGAATAATAAAAGTTATGTAAAAAATTAATGGTTGTGTATGGAGAAATGGTAAGTTATTGAAATATTTTTGATATTATTAATATTGATTGTATGTTAAATATAACCTCATAGGGCTACATTAACATGGAATGCCAGTTTTTATACTTTAGACCTTCAAATTGGTATTGAAAAAGGGACATTAAAAATTCTGAAACCATTTATTAAATACAAAAATGTATAAACTATTTACTGGAATGGACTTTTGCACTTTCAAGACTTTTTCATTTTTTAAAGATCTGTAAAAACCCCTAATAAACAACAAAAATGGTAATGGGGCAAGTTGATCAAAGACAATTTGATGTAGGACAACTTGGGCCAAGACATAACTTGGCCCAAAAAAGGTTATAAAAGTAATATTAAAATGTAAGATAATTGAATATATAAAACATATTTACTAATAAACTCTATAAACTTTATCAAATACAGTGTTTGATTGTTAATCATGTATTGCATGGCACATGACATTATATATAGATAAAAATCAAAGACAAAAATTCTTATTTATAAATTAAATTACAATTTCAAAGTAACATTTACAGGTAAAATAAAGAATTACAAGAGAAAATAATACTTGCATCATTGAAAGTGTTGATCACCGAAAAAGTAATAGCAAAAAATAAGCACGTTGGATAATATTTAATGTTAGATTATATAAAAGTTCTTTGTGATTCCCACTAGTAAGCATATGGTGAACAATATCGAAAATAAAATAATTCATTTAAACAATTATTTAGCTAAATAATAGTATTAATTCAGTTTGTAAAAAATATTTATGAATAACTAATATATTTTTTAAAACAAGTTTTCAAAATATTTGATGGAAAAATTATTCAAGTTTTGATAAATGGTTTAAAAATACTTAGGATAAAATATGGCAGGCACATTTTATGTAGATAACTAAATTAAATGCCGACCAAAATAGAGGTATATTTTCCATGAATAATAGCTTCGCCAGCCTTTTAAGGACATCTACAAATAAAGAAAATAAGTATAAATTGTCAACATAAGAACCTAATTTGAATATTATTACACTCTAAATTACTATAGTTGTCTACACGTTATAAAAATAGGTGTAATTAGATGCATTACAGAATTAGCGTAAGTTCACAATAGGTAATTTGTGGACCTTTCACAAATTTCGTTACGCAGATGGTGTGGAATGTTTGCTTCTGTGTAAACCCCCACCCCCACAATATTAAAAAAATATTTTAATTTAAAATTGACAATAAATATAATAATAATAAAGTATATTTATAAAGCACCTTATAAACACAAGATAAACCAAATAACCACTGATCATCTGTTCCTCGACCTCCATTTGCGACATCTTCTAATAAAAAATCTATGTCGATTAACGCACAAACATTAACTGCGACAACTAATACTCTCAACGCCCGAAGCCTTGGATATCGTCGATGATCAGGGAGGCGACCAAACATCGCAATCTCCTTCGCCGCGAAGTCACGACGAATGAGGCGTGCGTAATGGACCCACTCCTATGTTTAAGTGCGGGAGCTCATCCGCACTTCCGAGGAATCCCCGTAGAAGGAGTTCCTCGAGGGCAGTTTGTGGACCGCAGGGACCGTCAAGCTGTAAAGAGTAGTAAAGTCTTTCGCTGGTTCACCTAGCTCATCCAACCCCAACGAGATGCTCGTTCACAACGGGCGTGAGTTCCGCAGCTCGTCTCGGAAGGTCTTCAACGCGGACGACGGAATGCTGTTGCCCATTTTTCTGATACGAACTAGATGTGGCCATCTCGGCGATGCGCAATAAGGTTGCAAGACCAGACCAGATCACCTCCCTCTTCCTCAAGTCTAGAGTGCTTCAACGCCTTGTGGAGTCTCGGTTTCTGCTCTCAGGTGTGCCATAATGCAACGATCGTTCCCCTGTTGAAGGCCGGGAATCCAGCTGGCTATAGGTTGAGTCATTCCGCGGAGCGCAGGGTAGAAGAGGCTTTACTATCTAGAAGAGGACCGCGGGCTGATCTTGGACGAATCGTTAAACGCAGAAACATCAGATTCACCCCAAGAGTGTTACAGCGTGACAGTAGCGATCCCACTGGTTGGTGCCAAATTTACTTGTCTGGCTTAACAAGCTTTATTTGTTTTAATTGCATTAATGCTTTTACATTTAGTACCCAACGTACGTTTTACGCAAGGTTTTATGCTGAGCATCATTTGGAAGATGCATGCATTTAGTCTGTATATAACGACGACATTTGCAATTCCGATTTGGTTGAAATGAAGATTGGTATGTTGAATGCAAAGTGGAGGAGGTTTTATCCCCAGGAGAGACCATGATGCAATTCATTGCAATTCAACAAGGTTCCCCAATTGATCGATGCTATGAAAAATCGGTTGCACTCTCCCAGTAACGAATCTGCGAATGTAAACGAGCACCTCGAATATCTTTTCTATATCTTTAATTATGAACATATATTCACATCCTGTTAATTGTCAGACTGTTGTTAAAAAGTTCATGCAACTATATACATCCTCGGTGGGTAAATATACAAAATATTATATATATAGTTGAGTAATCTTGAATTTCTATTATTGAACTACGTATATTATTATAAGCATAAGTATAAGTATAAAATAGGACTTTTCAGATTGTAACAAAAAACTTACGTACACATGACTCAATCTGTATTAATGTGTTTGGTACAAAAGATTTGCTACTTTTATAAAGTAATAAAATTCATGGGATGATCAAATATGTAAGTCTAGTTCTAGCTTAAGTTGCAGAAATTGTACATTTTTTTCTATTTGCATTTTAGTGTTTTGTATTACATGATAATGCGGCGCTATATATATAAATAAATAAAGAATATTAGGTATTATTATTAAAGAATAGGAGAGATTTCTATGGTTTTCTCACAATTTTGCAGAAAATTACTATTTTTAAAGAAAATAAAGATGTTATTTATATTTTTGAATAAGTTGATGCACATTATTTTGTCCATCTAAGTGTTTTCTACACATTACAAGCAAAATTAGATCGATAATTTAGTCATGCTATAAGTAGTCCCTTAGCTAGTATTACTATTAGCACTAAAGCCTATTGGCATGCATATTTTAGCTTGAGAACTAATATTCAAATGTTTCTAGAAAATAATTAGTTTGATTTATCGTTCTAATTTTGCTTGAAATACGTTGAAAAGGATTAGATGAACAAAATAATATGCATCAATTTATTCAAAAATATAAATAACATCTTTATTTTCTTTAAAATGTGCACTTTCCGGGAAATTGGCTGAAAACTATATACACATTTCTCCTAATCTATATATGGAAAGACACTAAAATACTCCTTAAAAAATAATGTACCATTTCTGCAACTTAAGACTTACATAATTTATTATCCATTGGATCATATTACTTGACAAAAGTATCAAACCTTTGCACCAAACATTTTGATTAAATTAACCCTGTAAGGATCACGGACTATATTATATATGCCCTATAATTATTTAATTATTATTTATGTCAAAATAATATGAATTTACCTTCAATTTTTCTTATTATAAATGCATATAAAGTATAATGTCAAGATCTATATTTTTAAATGATTATTACATTGGCGTATTTTGTAGCGACCCCATTTTTCTAAATCGTGGCGGGACAATCCCGCATCATTAAATAAGGAGTTATAAGTTGCGGTTTGGAATAATATAGATGTGTAGACAAGAAATTATCAATATTATGATCGCTTTAAATTAAATAATTCAATAATTAGTAAGTAAGGGATTAATACAATAACTATATAGACAGTAAGGGATTTCAGTAATTTTAATGACTATATTTACAATATAGCATATGGAGAATCAGAATTTTTAATTAAAAACTTGATTAAAGGTAGTTTTATATCGATACATGATATGGACACATTGATTTTTATCAATTATAGTTAGATTTTTACCAAGACAGTAAGGGATTTCGAGTAATGTTGATGACCATATGGAGAATTCGAATTTTCAATTTTAAACATAATTAAATATTGTTATAGATACCTGACGAGCACTCATTGATTTTTATCAATACTATGATTTTAACAAGATTATGATGGATATCAATAATTTTAATGGTTATTATTATACTCACTGTATATAGAGAATTTGATTTGTTTATTATCAACATTGTTCAATGAAGTTATCGATATCTTACATACACTTATAATTTATTTTGACCAATATTTTGATTTTTAGCAATACAGTAATTCTGATTTACTTTTAAAAAAATAGTTGCTTTTGTGTATATATATGCATAAGATCTATAATATAAGGTTAGGCAGCTCAAGAAAATATAACCATCTATTTCGATATTAAATAACATTAATCAATTTTAAATAGCAGAATTAAAATATTCTTAAAATAGATAATAATTGATTTGACAACAGTATACTCAGATGATCGATACAGATTATAACAGATGTTACAACAAATTTAGAAAATGTCTACCGCAGGATCCTTAGAAAGACACAATTATACGAGCACGCTTTGTTTATTGAATCAACATTATTTATGTAATCTTCAGTGAAGCTACTTATACAGGAGCTGACGGCATCTTTTGATCGGCCGATGTGTTTGGGTTAATTGTCGCATATATACATTATGCTTCAGAAATCCACATCAGTTAAAAAAGCTAGAGGAGTTGCAGAATCCCGTGAACGTGGTGTATAAAGAGCTCTGTCAATTGTTTTGTTCTGAAAGAACTGAGAAAGCTGTCGAATATAGTTTGATGTGACATGTTGGCAGTTTCATTATTTTGCTGAAACCAATTAGCTTGTTGATTCTCGTTATCAGACAAGGTCAGCACAAATTGATCAATAATTAAATACTATTATCAGCTATAGTCACTGTAATAAAACTGCACTTGAAGGTAACAGAAAAAATTCGATCTACCGATCCATACAAGGGAGATTCAACGAATTGATGCGGATTCTCTGATGACAAGTACGTACCTCGGGTTTAGCAAAGTCACGTATCCAGACATATAGATTAATGTGGCATATTCATTAGTAACTGTAATGAACCCATCACAGAACAATTTAGTGCATGGATCACTGAAGTTTACTACGGAAAAGATGCAACATTTTTGGGGCATATATATTATAATATGGTGTGTATATACATATATATATCTTATATATATATATATATAAGACGTTTAATAACACATTATTATACGTCCGGCCATTTTTTCCAATCTAGGCGTAAATATTTGAAAAATCGATATATTTAGTCCAATGGTCTACTACCACGAAGGGGTAGGTATAACTCCCTTATTTCGATTTATTTTTCATGTTAGTATTGGAAAAAATGGCCGGACATATAATAATGTGCTATTGAACGTCTTCTATCTTAATTTACATTGTACATATATAGAAATTTATAGAAATTTTTCAAAAACTATTTAAAGTCAAATATTCTTATT
>JAUZNC010041447.1:6598-17527 GCA_034780395.1 Vannuccia rotundouncinata | reverse complement strand
AAAATTGTCAACAAAAACAGTAAAGATGAATTTTTGATGGAATGATAGAAATCCTTAAAATGGACTAGAAGGAACTGTGACTTCAGAAATGGTATCGTCCACAACAAAGAATTATGGCAACCTAATTTCGTATTATAAACAAAACCATTGTAATATTTTACATAAGATTCACTAGATAGTCTCGAACAGCTATTGTTTTATTAAAGTGCATAAATGGTGAAGTTTTTTTTAAAAACGAACCTTGTTCAGGACACATAGAGCCGGTTTATTTAGCAGGGAGGACTTGTAGAGTTCCAGTTCTCTGTTGAGAAGGAGAATTGTCTCAATTGGAGTTCGAAAGGGAGCCTGCAAGTTGAGCCGGAATCCCATCACGTCCACCACAAACAAGAGGCATTTGGTGCGCTCCACGTGCTTGAGAAACTTGTGTCCAAGACCAACGTTGATATGAGCCCCCTCGATCAATCCTTCAATAGAGAGTCAAAGCAACCGTGGACATTATTGATTTTACTCTCTATTGATGATACATAGCGTAATTTTGTTAAAATTGTGTTATGAAAAAGATTCAAATATTTTCGAAGGTCTCAAACATTTAATATTAAAACAAGATACTATGCGACATGTTACTATTATCATCAGGCGATGTTTGGCTCTCTAATCATTTTTATCTTGTGATAATTATTGGAACTCAATTATAACCTGGAAGATCGGCCATGGTGATCTGGCGATGGTCCTCATAGCAAAGGGTGGCCAGTTGAGGCCGGATGGTGGTGAAGGGGTAGGCGGCAATATTGGGTTGGGCTCGCGACAACGTTGACATAAGACTGGACTTCCCAGCGTTGGGAAAGCCGACTAGACCAATGTCCGCGATCAGCTATATAGGGTATTGTAGCATTTAATAATATTATTTAGTGTAAATAATAATCGATATCGTAATTACTTTCGGGAAAAGAAACCGTTATAAATAGTTCGTAACCGAACAGCGCATTTATTAGTGCATTGATATGTGCTCTATAATATAGTTGAATAATTGTTGAATGAAATATTACTACATAGACTAAATTAATTAAAAAAATTAGCAATGTTTAAGTTTAAAATCGAAGGTGATCAAACAAATCGATAAATTCAATATTTGAAAAATAAAAAATGGGTTATTGTCTACGTGAAAAAACACAGATATTAACAACAATATTTGACGTTGTTATAGTGTCCATACTAGGAAATATCAAGCAATATAATGATAATACCTTAAGATCAATTCGAAGCATATGTCGCTGTCCAAATTCAGATGTAAACCCATTTTTAGGTCCACCGCCTTTACCACCCCTGGCCACCAATAACCGATCACCAACAGTATCCAGGTCGCCCAAAACTTTTCCATTATCCAGCGAGGCGGTAACTCCAGGGGGCACCCGGACTGTGAAATCTGAACCCCGTGAACCAATCAAATTACGCCTTATTGACTCCTCACCATGACCTGCCTTAAACAAAAAAAACGTTATTAGTAAATGTACTTCAACGTTTTATAACTTAGAATATGTAAAGGTACCTTGATTTTTTTCAGAGGGAATTGATCTACTAGCGTGTTCATAGTTTGGCCCTTAAATGCTTCCAAAAAGATACTGCCTCCATCCCCACCCTTCCCTTTGAGTTTAGGATTACCAGCCGCCCCTTTTCCTGCATGTACTGATAAACGAACTCGATCTATAAAAGCGCTGGCTGATCTCTTCATCTTACAACATGAAACTGTAGATAAAAAGAATGTAATCCACTGAATGGCTATACAAAATAAAACATTTTTTAAAAGTATCGCATTTGTCACATTTAAATATGAAACATCACACAACAAAAAATATCAGAACTATATTATACATCTTCATGAAGATTAAAAAAAATTGTTCAAGATACTAAAATATTTCAATATCAATGTAATTGTAACATCTTTCCCTAGCTGCATTTGTAGCTGGAGATTTCCATAACAATATTAGGACTGTGGAAACTTTCAACAATAAATGTAAAATATTGGGGCCTTTTGATTTTAATAGATTGATAATTTCGTTTAGATTTGTGACATGTTAATAAGTTTCTCACACTATATATGGTTGAATAAATCTTCATTGAATGCAGCTAACAAGAAAATTAATAGCCACAAAGTAAACTTGTTTTTAGAATGATGTGCAGTAGAATGTATTGGCTGTGGATGACTACTTTTGTTATATTGCTAAAAGACATTTTTTGAAATCTTGGCAGTTCAGGCTCAAAGACACTCAATCAATCATTCTCATCGAAACAAATATTTTTCCAAAAATCTTACAAACATTCCACAATTTTTCAGAGTATTATCAGTAATTGAAGCAATTGTCTGTCCATTGTCAGCCCTCATTGGTGTAACAAAAGCAAAGGTAAATTAACCTGTACAAACATCAAATTATGTTATGACTTTTAATTAACTTCGGTTTTGAGTCAAATTGTGTAGAGTTCCACTTCTGACTGTCCAGCAAGTGGGTAAAAATACAAAAACTAGGAGTAGCTCCTTTTTGATTCTATCAAACATAGTCTCATTTTGGTGTATATTTATAAGATAAGTAATTTCATGTGTGATATCTTAACAATCTTACAGAGTCTTTATTGATTTGATAACATCACATGAAGTTAACTGCATGGAATGAGCATAACAGTGGATAGGAATTGCACATGGCTCAATAAGTTAAAATGTTATGTAAACACCACACATATTACTTGTACCATCCTTGGGTTTAATTTTAATGCACAGTATCTAATATAATTTTTGGACAAAATTGAGTGGGGGATCCAACATTAGTGGGGGAGGGGAGGGGCAATGTCCAGCTTAATATCATAAATTTATTGCATGAACCTTATTCCTACCAGACACTGAATTTTTTGTCAAAAAATATTTTATTAACTTTATAAAAACAAGCATATTTGATCTGTATAGCCAATTTTTGTGACATTGACTAAAATCGAAAAATATATTCAAATGGAAATAAATGAATAATAATTATGTACATAAATGTGGTAATAGGCTGTTAGCTATCCACCACTAAGCATGTCTATTCACTAAGGTTGTATAGGATACCTGAAAATGGGGTAGTTTTTGAAAGTATGCAACTCTAAAAATGTTTAAACAATAATCTCAAAACCTGCAATATATAAATATATATAGTCTGCAATTCTATATATATTATATTGAGCCTCAAAATGGTCAAAATTGGATTATCTTAAACCTTAAAATAAGTTAAACAAAAAAATGAATGTTAGCCCAATTTCATTCTTCAAGGAAGAAAAACAACATTATCATTTTTCAAACTGTAAATTTGGAATTTTATGAAATGTTAAAAAACTATGTAGGCTAGGTGAAAAAGTAAAGACAGATTTTAATAATGATCCTATCATTTACCAATATAAGAATTGATCACAACATTGAAATAATTTCAATCTATGCAAAGTTTAATCCCATTCAGAGCTAATTATATCTAAGACTACATTATATATTATACTTTCCTTGAAACTCTGTTGTTAGTTCTTAAACACAAATAATTTTTAAATGAAATTGAGCTTACATTCATTTTTCATTTGATTCATTTTAAGATCTGGCTTTAATATAATATAGTAATATGTAAGTGTAAAAAAATGTGATGCTGAACAAACATAATACAAATATAATTGTTTCATCAGATTGGCAAATTCATTTGGTTTGCAAACCATATGAATGGTTGGTGAATAATATTTTTGTATCCAACCATTCATGAACCATTTATGTATGGTGGACTATCAAGACCATCATTGTATATGCATAAAATACAGTGGATAAGTATATTTTTTGCTACATATCCAAGAATATTCACATATCCAAATGTATGGATATGGTTTGGAAATGAAAAGTTTTCTACCTATACAAACAGTAATTGTAATCCGCACAAGTAATTGTTTAAACTATTTATATTTTTTGTTTTCATTTTCCTTTTGTAAACATGTCACTTTTACAGCAGTTATTTAAATATAACATTTTTTAAATTATAAATTTAATGAACAATTATGAGGAATGAATTCCAAGGTATAAATAAAATATAAAATATTTTAATTATATTTTTTTTGCATTTACTTTAGCATTAATTTTTTAATATTATTATTTGATATAATATTTTTGTACATAATTATACAGTAATAGTGTAATGTTAAAGAAATTTTGATTATTTTTCAAGAAATATTTTACATCTTACATTTAAAAAATAATTTCATATTTTGTTATTTATGCTTCTTTAATTAAGTCCACAAAAAAGAATAATATAATAGTTAACACTTAATGTCAGATAAAAAATATTTCATAAAAAATAATCAAAATGTCTTTAATATTACACTATTAATGTAGAATATTGTACAAACATATTAAATCTAATAATAATATTAAAAAATTAATGCTCAAGTAAATATAAAATTACAAATATAATTAAAATGTATAATAATTTATTTATACCTCAGCATTCCTTACTCAAAATAATTCATTAAATTTATAATTTTAAAAATAAAATATTTAAACAAGTGTGTTTTAAACATAATGCCTTTGCAAAGGGAAAATTAAAAATATAAGTAGTTTGAACAATTACTTGTGAGGGGAACAATTACTGTTTGTATTATTCTTAACAGTATAGGTAGAAAACTTTTCATCTTCAAAACCATATCTACACAAATAATCCATACATATCCACATATATACAGATGGTCTTGATGGTCAGCCATATATGTGTTGGGCAAATTTTACCAATTTGCTTATTATTAATATGTGCTGTGTAAATTACCAATTTACAATTATTTTTGTGAATTTGACTGCTTAATGTTGAATTAAAAAATAAAAAGTCTATTGTAAATAATAATTCAAATATATATTTTTGTTTTGCTTGCTTTTGTTGAATAAAAAAAATAATTTTATCAAAATTAATGAATAAAAAATGTATAGTTTTTTTATTATTAAATATTTTATCATATTAAAGTGGTTGTAAATAATTTAGATTTTTAAATAAATTTGTTTAAAAATGATTTAAATATTTTTTTAAAAATTTTATTGAATCTGTCACTGAATAAATTGGTAATTTGCACAGTACATATTAGTAATATGAGCAGATTTTTAAAATGTGCCCAACATATGTTCCATTGGCAAATAATGGGTAATTATACAACTATATTTGTATTATTTTCTGTACATGAAAAAAATGCTGTTGCATAATTTATAATTTATGAAAAATATGATTGTGTGTACCATTGGAAAATTTTATTTTTAAATATTAAATCAGTTATCAATGATAGTATTGTTTTCATAATATTCTAGCCACACTTATTAATCATTCAAAGGGCTTTACACCTTTTACCAACAATATGTTAAATTTTAGATTTTAAAAAATGTGTTATCTGCATTTTGATTTGCTGAAAATTTCCAAATATTTGTGACATTGATAGTTTTGGGAATTTCAAGTTGATGGAAAACTCCTATACCTTTACAGTAAAATTTTAAATTATATACAATATGTGGGCATTCACACACCTGATGAATAATTAAATATTGATAAATTCATTTCATTGTTATTTATATCTATAATACTAATTGTGAATTTTATAAACTTCTGTTGTTATAAAAACTTAAAAAATAAATTATATAATAGTTTAGTAAATTGTTTTATTGTATTAATAAAGCAATTTTATTTATAATTGTGATTGTAAGTAATAATCCTTTATTTGAAAAAACATCATATTTTGTTTAAATAATGAAATGATATAATGAATTATGTACTAATTAATATATATATATATTTAAATATGAAAATTTAGAACAAAATGATAATACAGAAAAAATATATTCTGAAATGAAATAGGACATATTCCAAAAAACTTAAAATTTTCTAATTTGCTCTCCATATGTATGCAAACCATAGAATAACTCTTGTTGACTTCAATTGTATATATGGATTGTGAACAGTATGCATGGATATAAAAATATTACTCTATAACCATTCATATGGTTTGCAAACCATATGAATTTGCCAACCAGATGCAACATACAAATTATAAAACTTGAGTTACATGAGTGGCAGGCTGCACTCTATGCAGCCTTACAAGGATATATTCAGCATACATTATATACAGAATCTTATCTTTCACTAATTAAATTGAAGTAATATTGATAAATATCCAGTATACAATTGTCATGGAATGCAGGCTGGCAAATTATAATGGTGTGTCACAAATGACATGTCAATTAGTTTCATTGATGACATTCGAACTGCCAAAGATTTAAAATAAATATATCAAATTTTTTTATCATATCATGGGAAATAAAAATTCTTTAAATTAGATTAAACTATTCATTTAACTTAATTAACGAATTTATAATATATAGCAAACGATACTGTAATTGTTATACAACATTACAAGAAAAACGGGTATGAATAGTGGACACTCTGGACATCCCTCTAAATCTGTCCTAACATTGTGTTTTAGGTGCCCTGTAAATTATTGTGAGACTTTTATCGAGACTTTTTATGATAATTTTAAAACAATTAACTAATAAAAGAAAAGGCGAAATTTAGGGATAAATTTAATTTCATACTTTTAATATTTGATGAAACTTTAATATTCAAAAATATTCAACAATAGAAACTATGAATTTAATATTTGATTTAAATAGTAATTTTATTATTTTTTATATTGTAAATAATACACATAAATTGAGAGACCTCTTATTGTTTTAAATGCCCGGTTTTAAAATACATGGTGTATAATATGATTTGAAATACGCTCATAATTAAAAAACATATGATTTAAAGTTAAAAATTAAATTTTTCAAAAAATCAGTCTAAAATTTCAAATTTATATACGTAATAAGTTAATGGAATATAAAAAAGAGAAACAGATACACGTAAAAATGAACACATTTAGAGGAGCTAAATTTATGTCTAGTCCAGTTGCTAGCCAGAAACGAGAAAGTCTGAGCGTAATCAGACTGACAACACCATCCTCATCCAAAAACCACCGTCTGAACCAATCGGCGATCCAGTTCCTGTCAAATCTTATATTTATATTTAATTATTATTACATTATTTAAAATAATTAACCATTATATTTAAATTATGGGGCTGTTCCTAAAATTATGTCACGCGTAGGGGAGTGAGGGTTTTTTAAAATGTGACTTTTGTGACGAGGGTGGGAGGGTTGATGAAAATGTGACGTCACATTTTCGTTAGATGTTTGTATAATTGAACAGGCGTAATTTGTTGGTATTTTTCATTTAATAGTCTAAGAATCTCCGTTACTTAATTTTAAATTTTCGTTAGATTTTCTATAATTTTACAGTCGTAATTTGTTTGAATGTTTCATTTAGTCTATGAATATCCGTGATTTTATTTTTAATGTTTTACCAACTTCCACGATTATCTCTAAAATATATGAGTCTTTCGCCAGTGTGTAAATGCATATGAGAAGGCTTACCCTGACAAGTCTAAATCACAATGTCAATCAGATGTTGGCTCGATATGAATGGGAACTAGGTCACAATAAGAAGTTATAACATGAACTATTGGGTCATTACGAAAAAAATTCGCCTATTTTTTTAATAAAAAGTACCAGACTGTTGTTTCTGAACGATACACTGAATTTTTCGAAGCAGCTCTAACTGTTTGGTACGGTTACAATAGTAAATATAAAACGTTACTCTTGATCATTCTGTGAACCCTATGCTGTCAAATGTTATGCTCCAAATATGTGACTTGAATCTTTATTTACTTAAATTGCTTCCTATGTTTCAGGTTCGTTTGGCCGATCATGACTTTGCTATTGCTCCAGCACACAAATTGGTTCCATCAGTCATAGCTGCATTGAAATCAAGCCAAATTTCATTGAGAATTAAGCCATCATTTACTCTGAACCAAATTATGTGGCAAAACGAAGTTCAAAGAACAATTCTTCTACTGCTAAAGAACATTATGATGACCAGATAGGTTACACGAATTACCAGAATTCAGAAAATTTCTGTACACCAATGAAGAACAAGTAAAACCCATTTTGATCATTACTGTCGACGGTGGCCCGGATGAAAATTCGAGGTATGCACCGGCTATATAGACAATATGATTAGCTATTTTTGATTTGACAATTTTGGTTATGATCAATGCACCATGAGGGAGATCAGCCTTCAATCGTATAGAAAGACGAATGGCTCGACTCTTTCTCAAGCTTTGGCGGGACTTGTTCTGCCACACGAATATTTTGGATCCCACTTGGATTCTCAAGGTAAAACGATCGATACAGCTTTAGAGCTCAAAAACTTTGAAAAAGCAGGAATGACTCTTGCTGAAGTGTGGTCTAATACTGTGATTAACTCGCACCTAAGGATTGCAAAATTTGTTGGACCTAAATTAGACAACGATAAAGATATTGAAAAGGACAAATCTGGAGATTAGAATTTTGTTGAGAATGACAACCACAAAGATGAAAAGCTCATCAAAGTTGAAGAATCGAAATTGAACCATGTAAGAGAATCTCAATATTTTTACAAATTGTTAATTGTAGAAATGAACATTGTTGTGGAATAAAACGAAGCTCCTTGTTCTTTTTATTGGAGGAAGGGTTTTTTCCACCTCCCATTGCGGTAATACCAGAAAAGAGTGATCTTTTAATTCATCCTGAATCTGGAATGTATCTACTACTTTTCTAAAATTTCCAGAAAGTAATTCCAGATAATATAATAAACAAATTTCCAGAAAAAAAGGGCTATATGACATTTCATGTCCTATATAAATTACAAACAAAACTACTGTTGTCTCGAGTGTGTATATGTGGGAGTTTTTATATGCAACTTTGCGTTCTCTTAAATCTCATAGCAAAAGTTGTATACTATATCAAAGGAGAAGGTTTCAATATCTGCAAGAAAGGTGCAGCTAAATCGAATCACGGCAGTCATGAGGTACAGCGAGAAATAATGTGTGTGATGGTTTCAAATGAATCTGCGGATAAAGAGTATGAATGGCGCGACAATGCTGAAGATGTTGAAAGAAAAGGATTGGGGATGCCGAAAAAGAAAAGCATTCAAATTCAATTTGGAACCCCAATAACAGAAATCGAAAATAGCTAGATGATCTATTTGGGAAGATACTAAATTAAACTTTTGTACAAAAATCATTGATCAAACCTATTGTAATGTTTATTGTTAATTATTTTATTTAAATGCGTATTTGGTAGATACCTATATATTTTTGAATACGTTTTCTTCCTCTTATAGACTTTCAATTAATGAAAAATACATGATCCGTATGTGTTACAACTTCTCGTGAATTTTCATTGAGTCAATTATTTTACATATACGAATCTCAGTGAATTATTTAACGAAGATTGGGAAGGAGGGTAGTAATTTTGGAGGTAGGGTTGCGAAAATGTGACCAGGGAGAGAGGGAGGGTCAAAAAATCGTGAATAAAGCGTGACGTAAGTTTAGAACAGTGACTGATCCCCTTATTTTGTATTTGATTTTGAATAAATCAAGCCAAAAAATTAAAATAGAATATTTATAATTCAGAATTTATAAAAAAAAAAAATTAATTGCTGCTATAATATTTTAAAACTAAAAAAATATATGAAAAGTAATTTTATAAAATTAAAAAATAGAATTTATTTTGTTTAGTTAGATTAAGATTAATGCTTATTTAACCCGGTAGTTTTATTTATTAATTTTAAAATGGCTGCCATGGTAAGTTGTGATTAAGCTTTAGTTTACGTTTTCGTTTTTATTTCAAATGAATCATTTAGTTTTAGATTTTTTTACCAATTTTATTTTAGACGTTATACTTCCATATTTACGTTCATCTTCGTTTAATATTAGAATATATTTTAGTGACGACTCTAATATGTTTTCAGTAAGTTTTTATTGAAACGTAAAAATTGTGCTATCTTATTTTTAACTAATTCTCAATTATATATTTCAAATATTTCATTGTTAAAAATCTAATTGATTATCTTTTTTATAAATATTTTTGAATTCTATTTATTATTGATCAGTCTAACCTGCATTCCATGACATTAGTACTCTGGATACTTATCAATACTCCCATTTAACTAGTGAAAGAAAGGGTTGGGTGTATAATGTATGCTGGATATATGCTTGTTAGTCTACATAGAATGCAGCCTGGAATTTCGTTATGGTCATTGAGAAAGAAGCCTTGAATTTTAGAGAAATGTACATATATCCCTTGAATCTACAATAAAACTTTACCTTTGTCAATTTTATACCATAATTTATTAGACCAGTTCATTCAATATTTATCTAATGTTAACATACTATTAATCTATTCTTTTATATTTTTTATATATTTTCAGATGATAACAATATATGCACATTTTCAAATACAGTTTTATTATTTTATTAATATTATTATTTATTTATTCATGGAATTTAGAATTATTGGAATTCATGGAATAATTTAGTCCTGGAATTTCCTGGTTTTTCCTAGAACTATCCTGGAATTTTGAAATATGTCCTAACAAAACTATTTGTAACACATTTTTTTTTAAATTGTCATTTTTGCAGCAATGTCTACATCAGGTCAGCAATTAATATACAGCTGCTAGATTGCTGACCTAAATAGTTTTTTACTGCTAAAGGTCTTGAATTTATATTCAAGTATTAGATTGCCAACCTACTTGAGAATTACTGTGGAAGTTCCTGATTTAAACAAATGTCTTAGATTGCCAACCTAAACTAATTTATATTTATTGCTAATAAAGTCATGGATTTATATTTCTGCCCAACATAGAGCTGACACAATTTAAAAAAAGTATAATTTTCAGTATAAACAAAGTTTATTATTTCTATAAAATACCTACTAGATAAATAGATTAACACAATTAATTAGTGTGTTGAAAATGTTGGTATC
>JAUZNC010041436.1:0-17530 GCA_034780395.1 Vannuccia rotundouncinata | reverse complement strand
GCAACATACTTTAGTATAGAAATATTTTAGATGTCCAATCTAGTTCTATATATAATATACAATATCTATGATTTTAAGTAAATAAAATGTGGTAATATAAATGACATTATTAACAATTTATTCTTCAAAAATATCAATACCGACCACTAATTGTGAAGATGACTATTTCTTAGTACGACTTTTATAAAACATTTTTTATGTACGACTTTTCTATGATTGTATTATTTTTTTATTCTACAGTAAACCAATATTAACTACACCAACATTTACACATAGAAATCAATTTTATTTGCATATGTATTAATTATGATTTCTATGTTCACCGTTACATGAAGTCAACAAATATGAAACCCTTTATCGTTATCAGTAAACCTCTCAAATCAGTTCACAATTTAGAAGATCGTATTTGGTTCTGCGATCATCCAATTGACTGGGGAGAAAAGGATTTTTATCTTATGAGCAAAACTAATCATTAATGATATTCAGTGATCTTTAATGATCATCATCAGTGATCTTCAAAATCTTGAAGAAATTTCCAATTAAATCGTCAAGTAAGTGTAAATAATTATGGTAAAAATCTCGAAATTTGTGAATCTTTTGGTTAAAATAAATAGTACAAAAATAGTCGAATATATTTAATTTTGACACATTTTTAATATTATAGTTTAGCATTATTATTCTATTGACTGACGTCTACCAGATAATGGAAACATTTAAACGGACAATGAATGGACAAGGAAACTACACATAAAATGATATCCAAGAAATGATATTTTTATTTCATCGTTCATATGTTTGACTTCCGTTTGATTCTTTGCGGGTATATTATGTCCATATTATTTGAGTCCTTTGTTTAATTATATTCAATTTAACCGACGGTATCATAAAAATCCAGATTTTCGAAAATGTTATCAGCATTTCAATTCGCTGAAAAATTCGAAATATTTGTCAGAACAAATCGATCTTTCAATCGATCGAATATATTATACGAGAATGGTATCCCATAAGAATGCAAATGTCGTTGAATTTTTCTCTATATAGGCCTCGTACGTAAAGTAGAATTGAAAAAGGTTAGGGTATGTTTGAAAATTTTATTGTCAACAATTTTATAAAACAAATTATTTTGAGCAGTATTTTAAATTCGTCGATTTTAAATTTGAAAGAATAGTTTTGTCTTGACAAATTATTTTATACTTTTGACGCCAACTTTCTTTCGATTGATTTATATTTTCGAATGTGTAAAATATATTTGCTGGTCACTTTTATTTCTCTCCAACTTATTAAATTAGTTTAATGTATTTAAAGATATGAACATAAATGAAAATATAGATTAATATACCATATCATGATGTCATGGAGTGCTTAAATCAAAATTACACTCTAGATTTGAATAACAAAATATAAAGATTATAATATATATCATGTTTTAAAAATTTGTTACAAACTAAATTTAAAATGTGATTATATAATAATGCTGTTATTTTTTCAATATTTTGATCATTAAAAACTTTCATATTAAAAATACTTTTATTAATAACTATGCTACTTAAGTAGTATATTCTTATGTCTTACAACAATTAAAGTAATCAATAACAACACTGACATTAAAGAAAAGCAAATTAAACTAGTTCCTTTCAAAAATTCATTAAATTTGCAAAACAGTTTTGTTTTTAGTATAAAGATATTTTTACTGTGAAAATTTATAGATTTTTTTATAAATTAATTATTTTGATTCCATTATATTGTATGTGTTTAAATAATTTATTAAATTTTCTTTTTTATCATATCAATTATAACTAAAGTTGTAATTGGCATTCTGTCAACTGCTGAAATTTATTTACTTTATTTTTGCCGAGGACATTTAAAAAATAATTGTTAGTTATACTTTTAAGGGTGTTAATAATACTACAAGTGGTCAGTCAATATTACACAGTGATCGGAAAAATTGATTATTCTCAAAAGTGTCTATTAAAATATTAATTTATATCGACAAATTAATTTGTTCATTCCAGATATGTTTTCGATTAATTAAGAAGCAATCACATTTTCAAAAATTATTCAAGATCAATATCTGTTTTGTCCCTGTAGACTAGAATAATGACGAAAAGTTGATATGATAAATTAATTGGAAGCCACGATCAAAGATTATTTAACTGTTATTGATATCAAATTAGATTCAAATTCTTTCCAAAAATATTACCATTTCTTATTCATAGTAATAAACGATGTCACAAATTGTACGTTTAGCACAATTCGTATATTAAACTCCAAAAAAGACCCAAAATAAATTCTCGCCCTTATAACAATGATTCCTTTATATTCAAATAAAAACAGGACGCTTTAATAATTAAGACATTCTCATAGATAAGTTGACTTTATTATCATATAAAATCATGAATGCTTCTTTCTTACAAGAATATAATCTTTTGTACAGAATCGCTTTGTCAAAAGAAAAAATAATATTAATTTATTGAGCCCAGAAATCGTTTTAACTTCCAGAATAGCATACCTGGTATAAAGAATTCTAAATTGTACACATTGTCCAACAATCCCTATACAGAAAATACAGTTCGATCCCAAATAACAGTACAAGAATTATGTATGTTTGATTTGTTCACATATTTTATCGAAATCATTTTAATAAAATATAAAATAATGGAATAAAATGATTTCTCACATAATATGTTTCAGAGATGGGTGTGACTTGATGGAGACTGATTAGCAATATATAAAACGGTGATATGGAGCATGAAAATCGAAAGCAATGATGATGAAACGGATAAATTGAAGCTGAGCCAAATGAACAAAACCAACCCCATCGCTCAATTCTTAATAAATATTCTTATTTCTTTTTGCTTTTGTCAGTTTTGCCTCGTGAATGTGAGTCGCTACTATGGTAGCCTTGAATGGTGTTGTTGCCTAGCAACTTTCCCCCAGTCCGTGTTATGGTGTTCTGAGGATTTTGGCGTTGCCACACGTCCGTTTCATCGGTGAGAATAGGCGACTTCGACTGGCACACAAGTGTTGAGCTGTCCACAACAGCCACCGTCGAGGTTGGTGGAGGAGCGGGATTCGCCCGATTGGTTGTATCGACCCAGCGTTGAACACCCTGGGGATTGGAGTTGTTCGGGTGTCCAGCTTGTGGGCCGCGTTGGGGCAGGTTGCCGTTGGAGTGGTTGTGATCCTGGGCGGGGGGTGGCGGGGGCAGGATCATTCCACCATTAGACTGAAGATTATTCTCGGGGAAGTGGTCCAAATTTTCATAATCAGATCGAGCATTATTTGGATAGTCGTGAATGGAGATTCGACTGCTTTTCCTGGGGGGTGGGGGTGGCGGAACTTTATTGTTACGAAGAGTGTCCCCCGGTTCCGCGTCTTCGTCGCCGAGACAGTTCAATCGGAGCTGCTCAGAGCCGTCTTCGACTAACACGGTTTCGCTGAACACAACTTTATTGACCCGTCCATATTTCGGGGGCAGGTTTGGAGCCTGGCTTGAAGACATGGAAGACTTTTGCTTGAGAATGGTTCCAGGCAGAGACCCACTGGACATAACCGCGGCCGAATAATGAACAGGAACGCTCGATAAGACCGATATAGGGGGGAGAGACGTCTCCGCCAAATTGGGGGAAGAATCTCTGCTCCCAGCGAAGGTTGCTGAGTTACAGAAGGATGTCATTTGCTCGAGGGGGCTGTCCAACTTGCTGACCCCATTGTAACTGCCATGGTCGCTAATTCGTGAAGCCGCAGAGGCGGGTAGCTCCCCTTTTCCAAGATGGCCACTTGCACTCTCATTCCCGCTGTCTTGGGCGTCGTTGAGGGAGGACTCCATTAGAGGATTGATTTTGTCATTGTCCAATGGTCCTCCCGCGGAACTCGGAGAATCAGAACTCGTACCGTCGGATTCGGAGGACGCCCGAGGAGCTACGTCAGTTGCTGGACCGTTGGGGGCCCGCAGATTCTTCGCCGCGAGTTGGAGGGACTTTTCAAATTTGAGAGATTCTTGAGACGTCAACATGCGTCGCTTTAAGTCGCGAAGATCTTCGGAGATCTAAGAGAAAAAATTTGTCAGAAATCTTAAGCAAATTGGCATCTCATCAACTGCTTTCATTTCTTTAAATATATTTAGAAAGAGTGGTGATGGAATAATCAGAGTTTGACGGACAGAATATTTAGATTTTCTTAACTATAAAATCTATTCCCAAAAGAATTGTTTCCGTGTCTATTAAAATATCAAATTTCAATTATATCCGAAACCGTTTGATCCTATAGGGAGTTACATCTAAATTTATATTATAAATTATTCAAATGTATCGCTACTTTGAAAATATAATTTTTTGAGATATCAGAACTCAAAGTACGAACAAAAATTTTGTTTAAATATTTTAGGAACATGATGAATATAATCAATATTGATTCTTTTGAATCGGTCATTACGACCAATCAATTATTTTTACAATATTACCTGGAGTTTTCATAGAAGATTTTATTCAGGGTAGCTACCAGAGCCTATGTATTATATGAATTTAGAAGAAAATATATTAACTTTATACATACGCATAACATATTTAAGCTAACCAAATATAAATTAATAATCTATTTATTATGTTGAAACAATACGAATGAAAACCAATGTAAGATATATTATATGAAAATCAATATTTATAGCGACGTAAATAATATGAATTTGTTACTTTTTTAAGCAAAAATGACGATCTTTGACGTATATGTAAAGAAAACGCGTAATTCAAAATAACTTTTTGCTTAATGAAAAATGGTGAGATAACATTATTTTTGTTACATATAATACTGCAGAATATATTAAATAAGTTCGAAATTTCTATCTCAAATTATAAAAAAAGAGCTATCTCAAATACTTTTGAAATTCATATAACATTATTAAATGATAAAGTTTGGTTTTTTATTATCCATTTTATGAATTTCGATTAAATACAATCATAAAAGGTTTTGATTAAAGTCTTAATAGAGAACATACTTTTATGTTTTTAACTCTCTTGTCATGGTCGGGAACGAGGGATTGAATGCTCTCAAGAACCACTTTTCTGTCCTGGACATCGGGTACACGCAGTGTGCTGATGTTGGGTATGTTGTCCACCTCACTGTGTTCTTGCACAGATCCTAATCTGATAGAAATAAAGATTTCATTATGTTTCGGTCAAAATCTTCCAATTCATATTAATAGAAAAAAAGAGGTATTTTTTAAAGTTTTTATACAATTGAAAAAACATTGCAAAATGAATACGTTAAATAATTTGATACATTTTCCGAGTTTTTGTTATTTAAAATTTGTTTAAGGTTAAATCGATATATAGGTCGATTAATCGATAATTATTTATTCACGAAGACAGCAAATCTTACCTTTTTAATGTGAATAAAGTTCCGGTTAACTTTTTGCATCTTTTAAGAGAGGCGTCCAATCTTGTTGGTTCCAATTTTAAAAATCTGACAAAAGATTAAATAAAATATTGAATAACAGAACAATAAATTACACCACATTCATTTACTTTTCATCGCGGACAACGATTTCCATTTCTGGTTGTATAACAGACTTGACTTGATGTTGGATTGCAGGGAACTGGGCTGGAACACAAACATTAATGTATAACTTTGAGTATTCTGCCTTCCCCATCAAAATATCTTCAGGAGCTTCCGACTCACATTTGAAGTCCGCCAGTGTTTTGCTAACACTGCTCAGATGAAGGGCCAGCGCTTCTACTTCGGGCACACGAACCCGGCACTTGCGCTGAAGCACGTCTACACGGAGATCTTCGATGGCCATCTCAAGGTCACAGAGCCGTCGCTCGGCCAGTTCACTCTCAGTTCTATAGTTGGTGAAAAGAGAGTCCAATCGGCACCTCTCGGCCCGGACGGGAACCTCATCGGCGCCAGGAATTTTCGTGATCAATTTCTAAAGAGGAGAACGATAATTTTCTTCATAGATTAAAACAAAAATACATGACGGCTGTCATCTAGTTATACTTTTATGAATATTATTTGAATAAATCATTGTAAAAAAGATATAGAAAAAACTTTAAATCTATAATGGACATTTTGAAAAGTTAGATTTAAATTATGTCTGTTTGATTAATTGTAACTGATGTCATAATTATTAAATAGATGAAATTCTGGAATAATTCACAATGTATAGGATATAATCAATAAAAGCATGTTTTACTATTAATTAAGATTTACAGTATTGAATGGTTACCTCAGTTAATTATATAGAATCTATTTGTAATATTATTTTATTGGTTTAAATTAAAGTTAATAATTGATGGGTTAATGACATTTGATTTGACTTTATTATATTATTATATTTATTATATTATTATATTCTTTTATATAAGGTAATAATAATTTTTTTAAAAAATCAATAAAACAATGAAACATATTCTAATCTAATGGGGCGGAGTGTACTAGAAAGGCCCCTGAAACAAAATAATGAAAAATAATACCACTCTGAACTAAATTTATTTAATTTAAAGAAGTAGAGTCTAAATACTATAATACGTATAACATTTTTTATATTTTAAAATATTATTTTTTTATTTTTGTAGTTTTTAGTGGTTTAGTCAGTATCCAATTAAACATTCAATTCTAAGAATAAAACTATCAACTATAAACTATTTATTTTAACCCATAGATCCTTAAAAGTCGTATCTTCTTAAATACTATGCATTAATATTTAATATTCTAACATTACATTGTTTGAAGCGATTACTTCCAGGACTTTCATATATATCCCGATTCTTAATTATTTACTTACTACAAGGGGAGATTAAATCTTATCTACTTAAATACGGTTAGCATGAACTAATCATTAAAATCAATCTCTTGTTTCAAAAGTCTTCAAGGAAAATTGGACGTCTTTGCCTAATTGTGTTTATTTTAATTCATTTTTGAAACTCAAGTCTTGATCTGTTTAAGATATAAAAATTGATGCATTAATCAATAATATTAATATATTATATTAAACTGGAATATTTTTATAAAAAAAAGTTTTATTCCGGAAAGCAAAAATACATCCAAATACAAAATACGTGACCCCATTTCTTCTACTGTTTTTGTATTAGTAATAAAATCAAATCCAACTTGACGCATAAATAATTGTATGGCAGTTCCGCATGAAAAACTTTCGTGATGAGGGTTTCCTTAATTTCGACGCGTGGGAATTTTCCGTAATGGATCACAGGATTTCGACTGATTGAAAAAAGATGACTATAAACTAAAGATGTATAAGGCAATCGAAAAAATATAGATGAAGGGTTATTCGCAAAAAATCATTTCCATATATATTCATAGATATCAAGGATAAATCAAAAAATCAAATATTGTTAGGTTAAATGAATGATTTGGCATAAATGATATAAATTGCAAATATATGTTTGAAGGGAAATATAGGACACGATATTATATTCCAAAGTTGGGAGGTGAAGTGTTCTTTTAATGGTCAATAATACGATAAAAGCGAGCCTGACAACGAAATGTTATTTGTAGAAATGGAGTGTTGTTAAATTCTATTTGTAGAAAACCTTTCTAATCGTTGTTATTTTCAAAAGTGAATTGATAGAACATATTATAAGGTTAGAAGCTTCCCACATTTGAAAAAAAACAATCACATCTTCTGTATGCTCCGCATAGAAAGAAGTTATTTATGGAAATGAGACCGACCTTGATGGTATGAAACATGTCATTCATTTCGTCCTTCAGAGTGGCACAAGTGGACTGCTGGGCCCGACGCAAAGTCACGACTTCAGACTTGAGGCTCTGAATCTTGTAGTGGGCCGCATGAAGAGCTTGAATCATTGAAGGGGAGGCTCGAACTGGGAGGGTGTGGGTTGAGTGGCCGGAAATGTCAGAACTTGTTGCTAAGTAACAGACAAATATATAGGAGAATTGGTCGTTATTTAAATACACAACTTTACACTAATATAAAGAGTCCTAAGATGATGAAAACGTTTTTACTATCACAACTTTTACAAGGCCTTCGCATTTGGAAATTGCTTAATTAAATAAATAAACTACAGAATTATTGTCCATCACTAACTTACTGCTCCTTGCAGAATAAGCACTGTCCAGACTGGAATTACTTGGTGTATGGCTACTTTGCTGAGGAACTTTGGACAGGATTAACGGGAGAGTTCCATCTCGTGAATGACTTTGTAGAGCTTGAATCCACGAAGTCAGATGGGATAATTGTGCTTCCATATAGACAATTCTTTGCCTGCAATAAAAACCGTTTCATAGATATTTCATCCCTGCTGTTATTGATTTTCAAATATGGATTTCTTAATATATAATTTAAATATAATGATATACTGATAATATTGTACAATTGAATATGGTACGTTCAACATTACATTACATTTTATTTTAAATTATTAATTAATTATATATTAATTATTATATTAAAAGTTATGAATTAAAACAGCTTTGAAATTCATTTTCTATAAATCAGAATTATATTTAAATAAAAGAACGTCTCAAAATATCCTGATTTGAACAACATGTTCATTGCTTCAACAGTATTTACGATCACAATTTCTCTGCGCAACCATTTCAAGACTGATGGACGGGGAGCAATATCCCTGCAAAGAAAGGGAGATGATGCCCTTTGGACTTACTGTGCTTCCATGCCGTCCTCCGGCAGCTTACAAAATAGTGGAAGAGTTGCAGCATTAAGATTGGGTAATTCAGGGATGGTTGGAGCGGTGTCTGGATGTTCAGTCTGAAGAGATGCGGCCTTCTGCTGTTGTTCGAATAAGGCTGGAGAGAAGAAGAGAATACTCTAAGTGTACAATACAATCAAAAAACTGATTGAAAACAGGTTCTTAATAATAAATAGATAAAGATATTCTGTACATTAAACAGGCAATCTTCATCATGGAGACATTTTGACAAGCACTAAATTTATTTGATTAAAACTTCCCAGAAAAATGACAGACAGAGAGGTCAAACTTTTTAGTAAATATAAATTTGTCTATGCGACTTTTTGGTAATGTCTTGGGAAAATCCAAAAAACTAACCTTTCTGAAATACGTGATATATTTTAAGGGTAACAAAACACGCATCTTTATTCCAAAAGTGGACATTGATTTAATTTTATATTGAAAAATCAGAAATAAGTTTGAAAAAATTCTTTTAGAAGAAAAAACTTATTTTGTTAAGAAATATTTTGCAAATTCTTAAACCTAAATTGAAGGGGAAGATAGTTATTTTGAAAGAAATTTTAAACATTAATCAGTTTTTTGAAGTGTATTTACCATTTCAATATACACCACTGCTACACAATGTTGTTACCGACGCATATTATTACAAATATTATACTACAAAGTTTAGAACAAACTGAATCCAAATATTCTTCGAAATTTATACCGTTTTTAATTAGAAAATAATTTTTATTCACTTCTGTCAGTAATTTATGTGTACGAGAAGCGAACAAATGTAAAGGGCAGAAGGGAGGAGGGGGGGGGAGGGGGGGTACTAATGTAATTATTCCAATTAAATTATATCTATAAAGATAAGGCTTCATCAAAATATCCAATCTTTAAAATCAATGACTTCTAGACGAAAACTTTTATAGTCCATAGAGTTCCTAGCTCGATTAGTATAAAATGATAACTTTTCTTTTACAAATAGTTGAACACAGCAATTATTTTTCATCCGCATATAAATGAGATTTAGTCAATAAAACGGAGCAATTAAGTGTAAGTACGTAAGTTGCAAAAACCGAAAGAGAACTCGTTCTGGTGAATAAAAACGGGAAATCATTCGCCAGATAAAAACAGACTAAAATATTTAAGAGAGATGGAGAAAGCATTACTATACTATACTACGTATAAAGAGCTTGATAATGTGGGTTTGAAGGACTTTTGTCAATTTTGTAAAAGCTACGAGGACAAGATTAAAGGGATGTTTGTTGGTGTAAGTCTGCCTGACAATGACAATTGCCCGCGGGTGTACCCACTATGCTGAAGGAGTCGATTACAGCAATGTAGCTAATACCAGGCCTGAAGTCGTTGGATAGAAGATAATAAACAACGTATCTCGAAGTAAAATATCCATTAATCTCATTAAAAAATCAAACAAGAGGAAGGGATTTAATTGAGAGGGATCATTAGTAATCAGTTTCAGTTTCATTATCTGATTTATTACTCTGAAAATTTAAACAAATAAAATATTCTTTTTTAAATGCTTTCTAAAAAGATTTAAATTATCAAATTTGTTTTATTTATTAATTTTATCGAAAGACAAACTCTCAAAACAATCATCAATCATTATTTAAATTAACTGGAACACAAATTTAAAACTTTTTATAAGCAATAATATTTAACGTGTAATATTTTGGATGATTTTTTAATCAAAACAAAGGGATGTGTTTTAATCAATATAGGAATTTATTAATAGCTCATAAGTAAAGTAACTTAGAGAATCTGCAGTTACCAAGAACAAATGCCCCACAGCGATATCACCCTTAATTTTCATGACCTTTTTTATAAATAACTACAAGAGATCATTGTAATTAATCTTTGATTGACCTAAAAAGTGATCTAACCATATACTAACAATTTAAAAAGGTCACAATTTATTAAATAAGGAGGAAATAAATTATCAATGATTGTGTCAGAATAAACTCCTCTATACAAATAGCGTGCAAAGAGATTATAATCAATATTGTTTAGGCTTCAAGCCAGCCAAAGTTATTTATTCGGGACGTCCTAGATAATTCCAACTGTCATGGGAAGAAAATCATCGCAACAAAAAAGGGGTGTAGATCCCTCTTTGACGCGAATGGATCAATCCCTCCTTACTCAATAATTACAAGATTAACAAACGGGGCAACAAGGCAGCGGTATTCTTTTGGTTTGTGAAAGGGATGAGATCTTAGCACCCTTTCTTTCAATATATATCCCATTCTACAGAACTCATTCCGGTTTGTGTATTTTCAATTTGTTTACACATTGAAGAAGGAGAATTCAGAGGCTGCAGAGAAGAAGGAAGAAGTTGTACTGAGACCAGCTTTATGTGTAGTAATACCGTGGATATGACTGCTAAAGCTATAGAGAGATACTTTTGATTGATCAATGTTTTGTAGAACTTTGATGCGGATTTATATATACAGTCATCTTTTGTCTCAGGCATAAAATCCTTTGAAGTGATCAAACGCAAGAGATGGAGAATAAAAATATAATTTACCGTCTGCAATTATGTTCAGAGCAAGTTGTGGTGTTCTGACTGATGTAATATAAATACGTTGAATGTTACCAGATATATCAATCAATTATTTTAGAATAAGAAAATTTTAACAGTAATTATTTAACTTTTTATTTAAAGTTTGGTTAGCATAAATAAAACAAATTTGATTTAGTATTCTACATTAATAACTTTAGCATGTTACTACGAATATCGATAAAATATTTTAATTATTCATCTAAGTTTTTGAATAATCATAGTCCTATCCACCCAATCCTATAAAATCAATATTACCACATTTTAATGACAAATTCCCATTTATTATTGTTCTTGATACAGAAACACAATTTTATAATTAGAGAGTTTCTGATATTCTTAATTCTAATTTATTACTTTCGGTGAACAAATGAATATTATTGAATTATATACAAATCAATCAGACGAGTAGAATAAAGGTAAATTGAATACAAATAGTATATTGATTGAATTCAATTGACTGAAATCGACAAATACAGTGAATTGTAATATAATCTTCCCTTTATTTGGTAAACATTATAATCAAATCATCTAAAAACACGATATATTTATTTTTAAACTTTCTTCAATTATTTTAAAATGTTGCTATGGAATCACGCATTTGGTTCAACTAAAAAAGCTCTTTCATTGGGGTGCTTAATTTCATCTGACCTGACGATCAATCACCTCTTCAGTCATCTTTTTAAACTTAATATACCGTTGAAACATACATTTGTAATAATCGCTCCAAAAGCGTTTTACCTTGATGCAGCTCAGGGGGGCAAGTGCAGACGAGATGTTCACCATGAAGATGGTTACTGTTGTGGGATGCCGAGTTCTGGTTACCCAAAGAGGCGAGAACACAGGGCCCTGGTACAATGGCTCCTTGCTGAGGGGGGTTCGGGAATGGATCTCCACCACGAGGACGGCCCAAGGACCGACAACGATGCTGCTGCTGTGGAGATCCAGTTTGACTTGCAGGTTGGGGTCGCGGAACTTGCTGTTGAAAGAGAGGAATGATTGAAGAAGAATTTTAGTCTACTCAGGAATTGTTTTTCTAATTTGACACTTTAAATGATGTTTATGATGTTTATGCGAGTTTCAATATCATGTTTATTTTATCGTTTTAATACAAAACAATTTATTTGGAAACATTCTCATATACAAAATAAAGTACCATGTGTTCCTTCTTGTTAATTAATGGATGTCTTTAAAATATTATCCACATTACAAACTCCAAAGAAAACATACACATTGTTATCTCATATCCAGGATATTAGATTAATGATATTAAAATTTATCGAAAATATGTTAAAATTAGTAATATAAAAGTTGTCCGAATTTAACGATAATTTTGAATGGAGTAAAAACAGGATCCTTTTGAGAATGAAATGTAACTTTTAGCTATTAGCTATTTTTAAAAAACCGTTTCCTATTATAGCCTTTCTCATAATTTTTGACAAAGGTTTGGCTAATTTTAGACAAACTATATGCAGTTAATAACAAAATTATAAAGCATTATATTGTACCTTAACATCGAATCAGACTCATAACTAATCTTTGTCCATTATAAATGTAGTTTATTTATATCTAAAATAACTAATTTTTTTATTCTAACTTAAAATTGAATTGATATACTTTTGCACAAGGAATCCATACTTTTGGAAAATATTTTCCATCTTTAAAATTATGCGTTAAAGTCTGTGTCTTTCTTATTGTTCGCATTTTTGTGTAGCGCACCATTGTACAATTTCCATTTGTTTATAACAAATAAATTAGAATATTTAGAATGTTAAAACCTTCTTAAAATAGATTTTTTTTTAAATTTACAAATAATTCATTATCACAATTAGGCCGAAGTAATAATATTTTTACGCGACACAATGCAATAATTAATTTTACAAAATATAAATTGGTATTGAAAATTTCGGTAAAATAATTCCGCGTTTTATACTAGTAAATAATTCCCGTTTTTTTCGTCTGGATTTGAAAAAGTAAAGACACTTCACAACACGATATTAGAAATAATATTTCTCCTTGATTCTTATTAATTATCCAACATAATCAGATATATAATATGCATATATTTTCTAGCTGACGGCAACCAGAAATAACGTCTTCAAGGTGAGCCTTATCGACGCTGTCTATATGTGTAAGCCAGTTATTAGATTTCATTTCTAGACTGCCTCTAGATTTATCATTCGAAAACCAACAGTATCAGATCAGTCTTTCGTTCTGTCTGGAGAGATAATTCCTTAGATAAAAGGAAGAAGATGGCAAGAAAAGTTACAACAAAGCAAAGAAGATCTGCTGTTGCGGGGAGCTTTGGTGATAGCGTATAGAGTGGCATACAATCAAGGAATGGGGTATATTTGGTGAGTCGGTCAACAACACAATATATCTTCTTAGGTTGTACTTTAATATTGGCAATTTAGTACACTTTGTTTATTTTAATAGCCTAGGAAAACTCGTCTCGTATAGACTTCGGTTCGTTTAAGTTTGTTCTTAGTTTTCATACAATTTGGTGTAATATTGCAGAATTGATAACGTCCGCAGTCGCGGGCTAATTTATAGAGAGGATGGTTGAGGGCAATCTGCATTTCAAATCATCTAGTTTAAGAAATAAGTCCTGTTTGTCTGGAGCCAAATCAGCTCTCTATTGTATGTGGGGAGACTTAAAGACCTTCGTGGATATAGAAACAGACACTTGTAACATATGAAAGCGTCCCGAAGAGTTGAAACCCTTCAACCAAAATAATCTCATACAAGAGGGCTCTTCGTGTTTTGGTAGAGGGACAACAGCCGAGAATGCTTTTGAGTCAGTCAATTTATTTGCTTCGGAGAAGATTTTTTAGTACCAAATAAATTGCCAAACAAGATAGAAGGTGATTTTCTGTATCCACAATTAACTTTTTGGGCTGATGCAATCTCAAATGTTACCATATCAACACATTCGTTCTGGAACCAGTTACAAAATGAATAAAATCTCAACTAGACTACCCAATTAAATAAATCAATAGATTTCTATTCAAAAGCTCGAAAATATTGCTGTTGTACGCATTAATTAGAGTAAAAATTCTCTCTTCAATATTTAACAACATTTTTGTTTCAATTTAAATTTAAAATTAAAACTTTTAAATTTCTTAAATAAAGTTTGAAACAAATAAGTTGACACTTTCGATGAAAATTGAATCTGGTGTTATTTTTAATAAAATTTTTTTATTATAATGTATTTTTTTAATATAAAACCGTGCATTAGCGAGTGCAACCAATTTTAGTTAGTAGACTAATTATGCAACAACTAAATAAATTCGTTTTTAAAAATGTACAGATCATACCAAATATTTATAATTTTATCAAACTTTTTGAACATTCAAACGATTTCTCGAAGTTGCTCATAAAATAACTAAATTTTGTCAATAATTAATTATTCCTACATCTAATAGCTTTTCTTTCTAATGAATTGAAATACGTATTGCACATCAAATTGCATTTTATCTGCTATATAATAAAATATTTTTTACCGATTTCAGAAATGATAAATAATGTATTTAATTAAACGTAAATAATTAAACGTTTAATTATTTAAACTTGAATTAACGTTCATTCAAGAAAATGTGTGAAAAGTTTGAACGAAAATCTCAATTATTTATAAACAAATTTTCACTGATTAAATTGAATAAAAGCGTTGATCGATATAGATATTAAATACAGCAGTATTTTAAATGTAGATTGGTTTTAAGAAATAGTTAAATCAATAAATATTAATTTTGAATACCTAGATTTAATTATTATAAATGAATATTTGAAATTTAATGAAAAGTTTAATAATTAATATTTAAAATAAAACTATTGCTTAATTTATAAAACTTAGGTAACTATAATTTGAGTCAGGTTATATAATATCAAAACGATACATAATTATGGTAATGTATGCGGTTTTCAATAATTAAACTCAACTCAAGACTTTGTAAGTTTGATAAAATTATAATTAAATAACATACCACTTAGAATGAAAATTGGTTTTTCTAAAATAGAATACTACATCTATTACATTTCGGCACACCGTAAGAATTAAAAGTAGTCAAAATGTATATCTGTATATAAGAAATGGCGAAAGAAAGTATAACCTAATATTTGACACTTTTTAAATACAATATTAATTTATTAATTTAGATACAATATTAAACAATAGTGTACAATAATACCCAGAAAGCAAAATAGATTTGCAACTATTAGCTACATGGTTACGATAAACATTGGCATTATTCTGGAATTATCGATTGCCCACCTGTTGCTTTGTTGCCGTCTTGGTTGACTGATTTCGACTGGTCATTTTGCCCGGAAACCGAACAGAATCCAGCTCCGAATCGGAGAAGTATTGATTTCTTTCCTCCCGCCGGAGATATTCGAGCTGAGAGACAACGGCGGTTGAGGGCGGTGCAGGTGGGGGCGGTGGCGAGTGTGGGTTGGGGTAGTGCGAAGCGCAGTCGAAGTCTGGGGTGATGGAGCAGGGTTCAGAGGAGTTTGGGGTGGCTGGTGTCTCGTGTATCTTCAGAACACTACTGTCCTGTACATCACTGCAATTGGGAGGAAATAGTTCCATATATAAGGGGCATTTGTTCGTCCATGAATACAAGAAATAGCACAATTTAAAGACGGGAAATGTATTTAGAATAAATATTTATCAATATAGCATAAGCGTGTTACTAAAAGTGTTCAGAGCTAGTGATCAGCTCTTGCTTATCTATCGCAAGTTATGAATGTGTCTCTGAGGAATATATCAATTATCCACTCAGTTAAATTAGTCTGCGAATTCTGTTGTTATTGTCATTGGCGGGGTGGTTGTTTGACAGTTATTTGAGAAACTTCAAGGGATAGAAGATTAAAGTTTGAAATTGATAAACGTTACAAATTAGTCTTAGAAAGTATAACCTAATTCAACCTTGTATTAATAAATAAATAATGGAGAATATTAGACAAAATTGAAGGAATTGAAATTATAGAATCCAAATTAATATCCCTGTAAAATATATTAACCAGATTATTCATTACTAAACTATAATTGTCGAGTCGGTTCTTAGAAGTGTTTGGCCTTGACATCGATCGTAATAAAGAAAGGTTCGGAGAAAAGTCAGACTTCAAGTCAGCATTAATTGATTCACACAGAGATTATTCACCGAATATATAGCCATAAATATTTATTAACGGAGCTGGATCGTCTTATAATGTCAGGTAAACCTGACCGATATAACTACAAAAAAAATAGTGAAGTTGCAGTAGATACGATGTATATGATACCTGCAGCAGAAAAGTATTTGGGTAAATTGGCGATACAGATCGTTTGTTTAAATTGACAATTGGAACATTAAAACACCAAATTGAACAATAAATAATGGTTGTTAAGTGGAAAATTAATCTAGAGGAAAACATTTGAAATTACTTGTTGGTATTATGTCCAGCGAAAGATTTTCCAAGGTTTTACATCACACATTTCTTGATACTTTACGTACTCAAAACATTCTGTATACAATTATAAAAATCCTTTTAACTACGCATAGAAAAATATACAAAAAAGACAACTTAAAATAGCCATTCACCTACATACTTCTAACATTCTTCTAGCTAAAACTCCACATAGAAATCCTTGTTTTATAGAAGAAATAACATATTATTTATATCAATCCACAATATTATAGAGAAGCCCGTGTGGCAACAAGTACCTCTACACAAGTTAAGGTTAGTTTACAGACTTACCGGAGATTTTCTAGCTCGTAAAAAAGGTTGGTTTTCTTGTCCAGCACGTAGATTGCTTTTCCAGACCCTTCAAAATGATCCAAGGACAACTTCTTGGGGAAGGCACTGATAAAAAGTCGTTTAATTGTTTCGACGTGGATAACTTTGTCAGGGAGTTCCAAGCGTTTCACTTCATCGCGATAAATTAGAAGAATGTTTCCTGAAAAAGAAAGAATTCAAAGTGTAAAATATTCCTTTAAAAACATAAATTAAACTATTTGGATCAGGTCAATCGCAGATTGTTGCCAATTTCATTTTAAAATAGGATTTATAGAGTATATAATATAGAAATCTAATATCAATAATTTCGACGATTATAGTCTGAAGGCTGAATTTTTTTCTTCGTTATTGATTTTGTCGATAAGTTTGAATGTACATGATTTTTTTGATACGTATAAGGATAAAAAGGTCACTTATAGATTGGGATAACCCAATAATTCTGAAATTGAGTCAAGTTTCTGTGGAGAAGTTTTAAAGTTAAATTGATCTATACTTCTGGTGAAAAGTC
>JAUZNC010041435.1:40163-57877 GCA_034780395.1 Vannuccia rotundouncinata | reverse complement strand
TTTAAAATAAAGTTGAATTCGTCATATTTTAAAAGAACGATTCGTAATGCTTTGGTAGTCCAATTCAGAAACTCAAGGGGGGTTGTAAAGGGGGGAGCTGGGGTTCTTATATATCAATTATCAAGTTAAAATTTCAATAAACCGCCTAAAAATGCTTTACTTTTGAATTGAAAATCCGGCAGGGAAATTTTTTTTTTAATTTTTCAATATTGTTAACTATTGTTTTATTAGTGTTTACTATTTTTAATATTACATTTATTGTAATCTCGGAAGAAAGTGGAACTCTTGAGTGTCTCAGTGTGGGTGGTTTTAGTCATGGATGACTGTAACACCAAATAATGATTGATTCTATGCTTCCTAAAATATAGCTTAACCTGCCACCTTACAACAACAAAAAAATGCGATATTGTGTCTCATAGGGATTTCACTAACAAATTTTAAAGATGAATTTTTGAGGAATGAATCTTGTTATTAAAACAATATTTCTACATGATGTATGTTACACAATTTATCAAATATATTATAGAATCAATAAATAATTGGTTAATTTCTTTTCATCCAAAGTAAATTAATTTGATTTATATATTTATGATGCATTCATTGATGCATTCGTTCGCAGATTAAAAAATTAATTAATTATTAATAAATATTTATTTTAGAAATACGTGTTTCACCAAATTAAATATGATTATTGTATCTTCATAAAAATGTGAATTGTTTAAATACAAATATTTTTCGTATTTCACCCCTAAAACTGATCTTAGATACTTTCAATAATCCAACAAGCACTTACCTCTCTCGACATCCCCAATATTTGACTCAGAAGACAACAATAAACTTGCTTGAAGTCTCAGATGACTTGGTTCATAACCAGTGGTTAGGATCCAGATATAATCCTTTTCCTCTTCGGCCTTGGCAACACAGAAATCCGGACTACCAATGCCCTCTACGGTGATCACACTCTTGCTGCCAACAAGGCTGGACAGCATCTCAAAGCCCTTGAATACACGCGTGAATTTCACTATTGACGTCTTCATGACCGAAGTAACATGTTCGTCATCTTCGTTGTCATCCATGGTGGCCTTCGACAGGGGCTGGGATACTAGCACGCGACCAAGGATGACCACAGTCGCGGTCTGGAGACGTTCCGCTAACGGTTCATTCTCAACGCAAGTGGATGATTCCCGTTTGTCATTGGAACCATTACAATTCACAAAAGTAGCCCAACAGCACAGAAACAAAAGATAGATTGGCATTACTGTCAGGCTCCCCATATGATTCACCTTCGATTGATGCGGGGTGTAAATGTAACTATTTTATTTCAGTATAGTCAGAAAAAATGTAGTGGTATGTGGACCTACGACCATCACGTCGTTTCAGTTTGAAATTACTCTATTTCCAACAATCCAATCTCTCTCTATATATATATAGCTCAAGAAAGCTCTTTATGTTGATTAGAGATAGAATGGCTGCTGGAGAATACAACCACACAAATTACTGCCTATTGTGTAAGAGCGTGTAATGTGTAACTACCCTCACAATACGAGGTATCTCTATTGAAAATAGATGAGCACAGCATAGAAAAGTGATGAACATATGAACAATACCTCCCATATGACGTTGAGAGAGGCTTTTTGCATTAATTGAGTAATAAAATCTTTAATTTATAAAATTTATTACACAATACAATAATTGATATATTTCGACGCACTGTTTATCATGTAATTGTGGTTATTAAATTGTATTAATTATGAAGTTATGATAAATAGGATTTTTACAGATAACATAAATATAATGTAGACGCAACGACGCCAAAATCTTCCTAAATAGTTAAATTTTAACATATTTTTGGCAAAGGTTATTGGTTTTATCCTCCTAAAATGGTCAATATATGTTAGAAAAAGGCACATATGGCTAAGTGAAAGCTAAGTCCAAAAGGGTTGCTTTGGAATGTCTCAAATTGTTTTCATAGCACAAATGGCGAGAGTTAAATTCGTAATATGCAAAGTAATAGCACAGTTTAAAATTATTTCAATTTCCTTTAAAGACTTCTCTGCGAATATGTAGGTATGTTGAAGCATTAAGAAAAAATGTTTGTAAGTTTTATAAACGTTGTAAGAATTTGTTAAGAAATTCAAGATTTAGATTAAATATTAATTTAGTTTAAAACAATTATTAATTTGCTTTAAATTTATAAAATTTAAATGTAAATAATTACTGATAAAAAAATAAACAGAAAAGGGCACAATTAAATATGCAAATTAGCACATACAATTTGTATTTGATACGAATTTTCGGTAAAAGTAACAACCAAAACTGAATTGAAACAAGTTGTGTCTTGTCTATGATATATTAGCGGAGCTTCAAGACGTTATGATTATATCTGACATTTGGTGGAGAGACAAAACAAATCAATATTGATTAAATTAGATAAAAATTGATTATCTCAAAATTAGAGTACACCCACTGATTTAAAAGGTATAAGTATAATTAATAACATTCGTGGTTCACTCGAGCGCGCAGCGCGAGTGAACCACGAATTGTGCATCTATATTGTTGCATGGTGCTTACCCATCGTAGCGCAATAGCAGTTGTGTATGAGATTTCTCACCACTGTATAAAAAAAATATAAATCTTCAAATCATTCAAAATTTTGATGCTTATTACTTAATATAACTGGTGGATGCTCACATAATACAAGCTATTCAGTGCTTTAATAGCGCATAATTTTATAATTTTGAAAAATGGTATTTCTTCATAATAATTTATTTATATAAAAAATTTCAAAATGCAAAACAATTCTAAATTAAGTTCATATTCATTAAAAAAAATGATTTTTAAAATCTAAAAATTGTAATCATATCAATATAATCGATATTTTCATAAAATTAAAAACCTTGTTAAAACTCGATGTTTGGTGTTTTTCATAATTGTTTTATGAATAATAATTTTGACCATATGATCATAAGAAGGATAATTAACATCTTAGTAAACATTAAATTTATTTTACAAAATACAAAATTGTCTAATTTTTAAGGTGAATTTTTAATATTTACGCAAAATTACAAAATGATTCAAAATCTTTATTCATTGAAGATGTCTAAATAAAATCAGTTTAATACATATATTTTATAAAAAATAATAGATAACATTATTTTTTAAATGTAAAAATGTTTGAAAGCAATATTATAACATGTATATGTTGTATAATATACCGAGCAGATTAATATATAAAAAATAAAATATCTCTGTTATGTATTAAAAGTATACTCTGGATTAAAATTAAACTCTGGACTCTCTAAATCCGGTACTGAAACTTATTTTTTGATATTTTTTTCAGTAGTATAATATAGGTAATATTCATTATTTAATATTTTTTTTAAGTTATATATACTTTATTTAAATAAATATAACTACTCTCACTGCATTAGAAACATTATTAATAAAGAATATATTTTAAAATACAATTTGAAATTTAGTGTTTTCTCTAAGTATCATAACACTGAAAGAATAGATTTACTTTTTACAAATGAATAATATGAACGTACCTCATTAAATATTTATGCGCTCAGGTAAACAGATTCGAAAGTTGGAATCAAGATTTAAAAACGAATAGAATTGAGCTATTATTTTGTACTGAATATAAATAAATATTCTTGTTTAAATTTTTTGAATTAATATGTATTATTCATATTTTATATTTTGTCTTTGAAACATTATTTTAACATTTTACTACTATATATATAGAATAAGTAGTTAAACTTAATAAACATTAATTTTATAAAATGTTTTTTAATTTTATTAATATTAAATGAGATTTTTATTTTAATAAATACTGTTTTGTTTTCGTATATGTTCTAATAAATTCAATAAATATCGTTAATGCATATACCTGTTATAATTCATATAACACGGACCGCGAAACAATTTTTATAGTGGGAAGGCTATGAGGTATTTTTCGTTATTTTTCATAATTTTTAAGACAGGAAATATCCAAATTTTCAGTTTTAACTAGGAAGACTTAGCTTATACCCAAGCCCACCCTGCTTCTCGGTCCCTCTATACAATCTTAATTAATACCTTCTTATATATATATTTTAGTATTCAGGCCCGTCGCCAGGGGGGGCCGTGGCCCCCTCTTCAGAATTTAGAGGGCCCCTTTAAATATTGTGGGCCTTATTTTTAATACACTACTCCTACTAAAATAAGACATCGGCAACATAAATTCAGGGGATCATCTTTATAAAAAAGAAAAAGCAAGGGGCACATCGACAACAGGAATTTAGGGGCCCCATCTGCAACATGAATTCTGAGGGACCATCGAAAACAGAAATTTAGAGGCCCCATTGGTACCATGTATTTAGGGCCCCATTGGCAATCAGGAATTCAGGGGTCCCATTGGTAACCAGGAATTCAGGGGCCCCATCAGTTTAAAATGTTTCGAGTATGCATTTAAATAATTACAAACAAGCTTTCACTGTGATATTAGCTATTTCACGGCTTTTACTGATATTAGCGATGTTAAAAAGGATTTCATGGACCTCATTCACAACATAGATAAAGAATTTCAAATTATTTTCAGTCATACTACTCATCTAACAAACAAGATGAATGTAGAAATAGAAATGCCTAGAATCGCTGGAAGACAGAGACACCGCCAGAGGAATATTATCAGTGAAATCTCGTAATTCCGCTGTTAGATGGTGTCATCAATGAACTCAAAACCCGATTTGATCATCTATCAACCATAGCATCCAAACTACTGTTTTTGGTACCCTCAATCCTCGGTTCACAGGAAGATTACACTGACATATTAAACAAAACTGTAGAATTCTACGAGAAAGTCCTCATTGACGCGTCTCTTGTTAGCTTAGAGCCTTCTTTATGGAAGAGAAAATGGCTGTTTGTTCCACTCTCTCTGGATTACTCTCTGAATCCATCACTGTCTGTGACAAAACCCGTTTTCCCGTTTATTCATGATCAATTAATTGAACTTATGCTGTATATGTAAAACATGAATGATATAATATGATATATGTGTATATAATAAGAAATTTTATTTATCTTTTATTGGTTTTCTGATAATAATTGTACATATATCCACCCTATTCAAATTAAGATTTTATGCCTTTAAAAATTAAAAACCTATGTTTATTTTCTACGTTTACTTTCTGAATGTGGGTAGAAGATAATATTGGTATTATGTTGTAGTCTAATAATATGAGCCCAATGAGGTTGATGGGCCCCTATTAAAATTAGTGCCCCCCCCCCCTTGAAATGACCTGGCGACGGGCCTGGTATTATTTCATAATGAATAATGAATAATCAATATAAAAATGATATATAATAATAAATAATTATTTAATATGGCGAAGTGCGTCAAAGAGACAAATAAAAACAAATTATATATATCAAATACAGCATGTATAAAAAAGTAATTCTGTATTGTATTGAACCTCTATTTTTATAAATAATTATATATTTCCATTATATATATTATATATATCCATAATATCATAAAGAATAACATGATATGAATATATGAATATATTAAGCTGTAGGTGTGACTAAAAGGGCATTGAATTTTCATGAAAGTATCAAAACTGAAGATTTTATTTATCAAATTATATTCTACCACTTTTAATCTTATACTATCCCATTCAAAATTTCAGTTATCAAAGATATCGTAATAGTTCAATCAATACAGTGTATTTGAAAGAAATATTCATTAACAATGTAATCAATATTAATGAATCCCGCCTGGGCGGAATCAATGAGATCTAATATATCCCGCCTCGCAAGGATTCAATTAACCATCAAAATGAGTCATTTACAGTCATAGAAATATGATATATAATAATATAGAAATATAATATATCGCTTCTAATGTATTATATTTCTATGTTTACAGCTAACAAGTTAAATAACAAATTATCGTCAGTGCAACATAAAAACATTGGATACGTAGACATTGTTACATATTGTATTAATTATTGATGGTAACATTCTGTGCCTGTTGAATAATAACAGGACCATTTCGTGGAACATCAATGACAATGCTTCCCGGAATCTTTGACAAAATGCAATCGACAATAACGAACTGTGATAACTTATGCCAATCGTCATCAACTGTAGTAGATGTTGCCGGTAATACGGTATTATAAAGGTGGAAGCGATTGAACATCCCCACATTTCGGATCTACTCTTTTGTAAATACCAAGAGCATTTAATGATTTGTATCCTGAAACAGATTAAATATCTAAATCACCGAAATATTCTCCCAATAACGTGCAAGATGTAACTCGAATACTATGATTTGTGTATTTAGTAGCCAGCCATACAAGTTTGCCGATATTCATCATAAATTTTGACAAATAGTTTGATTTTATCCAAAAATACTTTCAATATATTACAAGCAAATTTTGTTTGCTTTGCCGTAAATTTTGGAAATTTATTTTCTTTCAGAGCATTAATATCATCAACAAATGCTATAACAATGTTTCTTGAGCAATTTATTTTTAATTATCGAGTTAGAACTGAAAGTGGTTGTTAAAAAAAACAAAATAGTTTAAATTATAAAATATTGATTCAAAAGTGGTAGAATACAGTTATACGACATCTACTTGAGATTAATGAATATATTTTGATAACGAAATTGATTTTATCGCTTCGGGAAACAATGAAATCAATTTCGTTATCAAAAGATTCATTAATCCCTCGTAGCTATCGTATAACAATATTTTTCACCTATATAATATATCGATCATTGATCGAAAATTGATACACAATTTATATATAGAAAATCTGGGAAATATTACAAAAGACTCATAAATAATTGAAAACAGTGATGTATTTTATATAACTACAAATTTATATTTCGATTGAATATATAAAATTTAAAAAATCTATCAAAATTTGTTGAAGTAGGTATTATAAATAAAAACGCATACAATTGTTGATATACTTATATATACCAAATATATATTATTATGAATAATAATGTATTTTATATAATTACAAATTTATATTTCGATTGAATATATAAATTTTTTTTAATCTACCAAAATTTGTTGAAGTAGATGTTATATAAGCGTAATAATCATGTCCCACCATTTACCTGCAGCTGCGCAGCTAAATAAGATCAATTTTGTAACAAATTATTTATAATTTTTCTTAATTTTCCTAATAATTTCGCATATTTTCAGTGTTCTATACATGGGACCGGGACCAGAGACCAAATATATTTTAATACCTTAAGAAGAATTAGAAATTTTCAGGAGAGTGAAAAATAAGACAATGTGTCAAAATTAAACAATTTTTTTATTTTTCCTTTTTGAATAATTTGGTATGTTCCGCTTCACTCTCTGAAATATTAAGTCAGAATTCGTATTAGAACTATACTTTTTGAAAAAAATTACGATTTTGACCAGGGGGGGGGAGGGTGTAGTTTTCATCGTTTGACTTTAAACAGCTCTCGATGATCGTGCACAATTTTATTTTTCAACTGTAGACCATTCTTAAATTTCAAATTATTGTCCTGAATTCATTTCTGAACATAACAACTTAATTTTTTGTTTATTTGAAAAACAAAACTTCATATTTCATGAAAATTATAGTAACTCCATTTTCAAAAATGACCTTAAAATAGGTGTTCTCTGGTCCCGGTCCCATATTTGTGAAATAAAATAACTAAATATTAAAAGACGATCTGCAGAAATCCTAATTACTGTATATCGCCGAATGAATAAAATATCGATGTATTTATTTACTGATATATTATTCATTTGGTTGTTCATATTAGATCCCTATCTCCATTTAAAATAATAATTTTGACTAATTTTGAGTTTCTATATTTATATTACTATATAATATTGTTCATTTACAATATATATAGCCATTATTTTCATAACTTAAATCAAAAGTTAATACAAAAAAGAAATATAAAAGGAGAGCACGTGAACTTATTAACTATTAGCTCCGCCGCCTATAAGTTGAGTGAGTGGAAATTTAAATTAGACATGAGCTGATGTTGAATTTAAAAGTTCACAATATTTTATTATATATTGTTCAACCTAAAATGCAATTAATATTTGCAATTGCTAGTTTTTCATCGAATTCAAAAACGTATTATGAATATGTATATATAATCTAAATAAAAATTTCTAATTGTTTGTTATTTCTATATATAACTATGCAGGCGCGTAACTATAGCCATTGGGCCACCCGGGCAGTTGTCCGGGTTTACCTGTTTTAATTTTTAATATGTTTTTTTATATATCAATTGTGTTGTATATATTTTATACTAATACAATTTTCATGATTTCTTTATATTGTTATTTTATGGAAACTTATTTTCTCGGTTTTTCGTGCTCTAACATTACAATTTAAGACAACGAAAATTTTTCCGGGTCCGGGGGGGGGACACCCCTAGACCCCAAAAACTTTTGATCCAGTGTTCGCCCGGGGCACCCCTTAAATTCTTAGTTACGCTCATGCTATGCACACATATATAATACAAATTTTAGAAAAACTTTGTACAATCTTTTTAGATTTAATATTTAATTGTTTTATTCAGTATTATTTATTTTATTGTAAATATTTTCAAACAGTTTTTTTGGATCAATTTTCTTAAAGTCCTTATGTTGTAATAAGAGCGTTTTAATAATTGTAAGCAAACTATATTCTTTTAATTTATTAAAATATATGTTACTAAATTAATATTGACAAAATGGATATCTAATTATTGATTGTATCAATTAATTTTTGAAAAAATAATGAACTGCCAATTGCCATGTGGTTATTTCAACGAGTCTATATAGTCTATAGGATCATATATAAACTTAATTATATCGAAATTAATACATAAATACTACTACTTAAGTTGTAATAAAATTGTTATTTAGAATGAATTTTTTATCTGTTAATAAAAGTGTATTAATTAAAAATAAGAATCAGCATAATTTTTCTAATTTATAAATAATTTATTTTGTAAAATTGATATACTGAATGTAATATGTCAATACAAATACAAATGTAAAAGTGCTTCTCAGATAGTTATATTGTTTAAGCAAACTTTAAATTAAATAGAAACAAAATTATTTAAATGGGATTATTGAAAATACATGTACATAGTAATTTGAGTTCTATATAGCTGATTAATGTAGACAGATTCTAAATTTCTTCTTTTGCAATCATTGAATACATTTTTATGTATTATTCTCTATATGTACTGCCTGCTGTCATCATGTTCTTCCTTGAAATGTTCTCTCATTGCACTAAATCCAGGAGCATTTATGTGTTCTGTGATCACCTGTCTAATCATATGTTTAGTTTCACCTATATACATGTGCTGATAATGATTGCATGCTTTTTTGTAACCTTAGAATTTTTAAGAACATTGATTTTTAGTTATAGTCATTAGGCATGTTGTGCAACTGTCCTAATATAAAGCTTTCTCTTTAGTTAACTTAAAATCTTTTTTAAAGATTGACCAGCATCACACAAAATCTTACCTCTATCTTATAGTCTTATTCTTCTCAATATTAAAATTTCCAACTGACAGTTTAATTTATGTATGGACATTTAATATATGTAAATTTGTTCATATTATATTAGCAATGTATACTGCAGAGGTAATCATGTTTCTTCTTCTGAAAAGATTAATTTTTGTTGTCTTAAAACTTCTTAGAATAATCATTTTTCTTAGTTCACCAATTACCAGTGCTTTTTTTGTTAATATAAGCTCATTTGAAGTCTAATGATTTATTATTCCTCTATGAATAGGTTTAAAGTAGAGCCAAATTCAAAATTTCATTATTTCACAATTTTCTAATGTCCAATATTATCAGTTTGATAATTTCAAATTTCATTTTTCCATATTTGAATAATTTAACATTTTACTAATTATATGTTAAAAATCTGATTTTCAAAAAACATGTTATCTGTATTTCTATTTGCTGAAAATTTCTAAATATTTGTGACATTGATAGTTTCAAGAATTCCAAGTTGATGGATAACACCTACACATTTACAGTCTAATTTAAAATTATATATAATATGTAGACATTCACACTGCTAATAAATATTCTAATATTGAGATATATAGTTGTTACATTGTTCTTTATATTTATAATACTTATAATAATTTTACAAACTTTTGTTATTGTAAAAAGTAAATAATTTATATTAGTTTAGTTAATGTATATATCAATAATAAATCACAGTTATATATAATAATATATATGATAATAATCACAGTTATCACAGTAATAAATCCATATATGCATATATAAATATATATAGGATTCTCAGTCATCTATTATACATACCTACAATTAATAAAAAAATATTTTTAATTATGATTGCAAATAATAATTGTATATTTGCAGACCTGACAACTGCCCCACTTTTCGCTGGACAATCCCACTTTTTGAGGCTGTCCTGCATGTCCCGCGAAAGTAGAGATATGTCCCGCGTTTTGAATATATTGCTTTAAAAAAAAAGGGGGGAAAAAAGTTTTAAATATTTTTTGCATTTGAACATTCAGTGTAAAAAAGCATGTTTTAGAGAACATTCTATAATGGACAACCAATTCCTGAAATGCTCTCTCCTGCATTCTAGGTCTCAAAAACAAAAAAATTTCCTTGCAAGCTTGGATTTATAGCTTGGAATTATACACCCACGAAATTGGGTGGGGGGCCTTGGTGTCCCGCTTTTGAGTTCCAAAAGGTTGGCAGGTCTGTATTTGCAAAACCTATTATTTTATTTGAATAATGGAATTATGTGGATAATTCACATAGAATTATATGGATAATTCCATGCCAACTTAAAGGATAGGAATCTTCAGCTGATTTGGTGCCCAATTTTTTATATGGGACCCCAAAATTTTTGACTTCAGTGGATTTTTTAAACTGCTATTCCCATCTCTGCAACTAGGAATTCACTTTAATTTGGAAAATATATAAAATTATACTTTTAACATATTTCAATAATGTTTTGGTTAATCTTTTCATTAGTATATTAATTTTTCTATTATTTTACTTTTGACAATTTTTTTATATATCACTTTATTCTGTTGTTTAAATAAAAACAGGTTTTCAAGTAAATACATCTTATATTAAATATATTGTCTATTCTATTAAGTATGAGATATTTTCTGGTCAAATATAATGTAATTTATCAATCTATATTCTAAGATGTTATAAAAAGTATTTATAATAACTATTTTGCTAAGTAATATTAAATCTTCTTTTTAAAGTAATTCACAAATACTAAATATCAAAAAGTTTTATTTTAAAAGTCACTGATTACTCAGTGTGCTAATAATTTGATATGTAAATCAATTTTATGTATATACATCATTATGTTTTAAAAGATCATCCAAATATACATTTGTTTTGAAAATATTAACAAATAGATTATTGTAACACACAAACAAATTTTATACTGTAATTCACACATGTTTATAGAGATGACAGAGAGTTGACTCATACACAGTCTAGACTTAAATAGAGTTATTGATTTCAAAGACTAAGTGTTACTAACATACCATACATAAAAATACATTGAGTAAAATTTTAAAGTTTTATATTTTACCTGTATATTTTTATTATTTGTATCTCAGACACACCTTACCATGTAATCTTTTATTAAATGTATCTTGATTTCTACACAAAAATATATAAATAGAAGTTTTCCCACACATTATGCACATATAAATAGTCAGAATTGCACTATTCTAAATTATAAGAAATGTTAAATTTATTTTTTACATAATAAGTAATTTAACTTAATTGAAAACATCTATGATGTAATTATAGGAAAGCATACAATATAAGACAATTAAAGTCTTACTTATCTAAGAATGGAACCACATGTTGTGACATGCAGTGTGAGTCAAATTTTTCTACTGTATGAAAGGTTGATCACCCACCAGTAAAAGGTTAACATGTATTATATGCTTACTTTGTTCCCACCATAAACATTTAGCAAACATACATTAATACATGAAAATTATTCAATAGTTAAAATAGTCAATACAATTTTTAAATGACAATAAAAGTATCATATGTAATAGATTTTTCTAGTTGATTTTTCAGACAATTTTAATTTCATCTTTCAGTATGGATTAAATGAGTTAAAGTAATATGAAACTAAACATTACCATTTCAGTGATATATATTTTCACATTATTCAATCCACTCATTATTTATTATATTATTTTTATAAATTAGTCAGTGAAATATAGCTTCCATATTCTATTTAAAGGTTCTATAATAAATCTTACAACTTGGTAATTTAAATATTTTATTAAAGAGCTCCTAAAACTTTATGCTTTATTTATGTAAATATATATTTTAATTAAATTATTCATAAATTTTAATATTCCATCAAACTAGGTTGTACTTTGATTATATTACTATTTTTAAGCACTCTTTAATTTGGAATGAATCCCCTGAATAACAACACTGCAACCGGCCTTGACATGCTTGCCTCAGCTGCATGCTCAAATATTGCTTCCTCATTGGCTTCAAGTGGTCAAGTTTCTGTCAATCAAACTATGGCCTCTACATCGGTTGGCAATTACCATTTGCAACCAACCACATCCACGGCTTATTACCCCCAGCAGCAAGTACAACCCTCCTATTGCCAGCATCAACCAACTTCCAATCAAATGATGGGGTTTCCAACACAATCTACCATAACTATTCAAGTAGGAAAGCTATATTTTTTATTAAAGTATATTGTCGTCAAATAACATTTTCTAGTGGAGTTTCTTTCTAAAAGGAACATTTGATATAAAATGTTGCAATTATTTCATTTTTATGAGATATTTATTGTTAAATATTCAATATTTTTAAATGATGCTCCACACAAATTATTTTAATTATAATTTATGTACACGTTTTAACTGTATTAATAATAAAAAATGAAAAATTTTATATCTTAGGTTATTATTTTAATTACTTAGATCATAATTTTAAAAATGTATTAAGAAAGCATTAACTCATTTCAATCAATATTAAAAAATGTGTGTGGTTTATATTTAATTCTTTTTCTCTATAGTAACACACATTCACGAGGGATAATATTTCCTGTTTTTTTGTAGGATTATAGTTATATCAATTATGACATGAAATTTTGTGATTTGGTGGGAATATCGTGTGTGGGTGTGAACAGTTTGGAATGTTTATCTTCAGCTAGCATATATCATAAGAGTGTTGCTTTTTAAATAAAAGAATTTCTCTTAAATCAATATAAAAAAGCGGTAATATTGTTAGTGTGGTCAAGTTGTTCCTTCTTACTCTCACTCAGCAGTCCGACAAGTTCTGCCGTAATGGCTTCCCGAATTGTTGTGATTTTTTGTGGATGATGAGAGAGATAGAGGCGCGATAGAAAACCTCAAATGTGGCTAGCTCTATTTACCTTACATAGAATTAAGGCAGGAAATATTTCCTGGACATTCTTCGTCTTCAACCTCAGTAGAACTGCAACTCTTTCTTACTTCTGATATCATTCTCATAGTAGGTCACAACTGTGGCCAACTTCGCTTGTAAGTGTTGGAAGTACCCAACATAACAGAGAGGATATAAAAAGTCTACTCTTTTTCAGCGAGGTATGAGGGCTGATCCTGGATCATTATTTGAGCCACGAATTAGGCCTCTTTACAATGTCTATCTTCCTCGTATATAACCGAGGGTTGCGATAATTGAAGAAAATAATTCTTAGTGTCTATCACTCACCTTCATTTCGTCCTGCCTTCAATTAAGGGAACAGATTTAAAACTTTTTTCTTCTTCTTCATTACTATTCATTCAATATTTTTCAAGAAATCTGCTTTTAACTTTTTCAATTTAGTAAATGGAACGAGAGCTATGGTTAGCCTAATTAATGTTCTAATCTGATAATCTGGTATAGCTCTATGGCTGGACTTTGACTGTTTTCTCCCAGTTATGACAGAATTTAATTCAAAATATTGCTTCCCCTTCAAAGAAAAACAGTTCTCAGCTTGACAGACTGAATGTTTTAGGTTTGGCCGTGTTCGCAAAGAATGGCTTAATACGTATTATAATTTAGTTTAAGGATGGATAGGTACATTTGAGTATTGTAAAATGACATTTTCTGCATAGAACAGTTGGGTTTGGAAGATAATCAATTTTTTAATACCTATTGTTTAAAATTTAGTCGTTTATATTATTTTTAGAACGTTTGTGCAACTATCTGTAAATAATCTTAACTTTATGAAATAATCAAATTGCCTACGCCTTTTTTGTTTGCTTTGTTCATCACTAATGTTAAATTGATTAACCGTTTGATCAAAAGAGTTCTTTGTCTTGGTAGTTATTTATTAACTATTCTAAAAATACAATAACATAGTAACTTTTGATAACTTTATTTTATGTGATATAGTTGGATTGGTGCAAGAGTAATATTACTGATTTTCAGTTTGCTATTGTTAGTTAACAATGACATTGCAACAGACTTTAATGTAAAATTTATGAAAAAATTTTCCTAATTGAAATTCAAAAGAAATTTAGGATGTAAAATTCCACGTTTAACGATTCTATAGATCCAATTACGATATTCTCAGCACTTAGAATTTATTTATTTATTTCTCGAGTAGCTAGATATATTGGTTGGCTAGTAGGTAGACTATATGTAAGCGTTGTTTTAGTCTTCCACAGAAACCAAAGATTTGGCGATGGGAAGAAAAGAACTCGATTTATCATTCATGTGTTCTTTGCTAGACGGGTTCTGATTTATTCTCTTGAAATGTCAGAACTAGTCGGTGGATTCAGGTAAACCCCTCGACTCTTTACAATTTCTGTTTCTTTTGTGATTGTTCCCAACCTAATTTCCTACATTCCTATGAAATTTTTCGTATATACGCGTATAGAATACACTTATGCTCAACTTTAATAAAAACTGTTTGCTAATTTTTGAAGAAATATATTCTTTAAATTAAACACAAATGTTTTCATTAAAAAAATATATTTTTAAAAGTAATCTTAAAAGGGAATAATTATTTTAAAATCATATACGTAATTCCTTACAGTTGTTTGAAAGTTTTTGTTATAATTTCTTCATTATAAGTATATTTATAGTGCTGATTATTCTTCTCTGATACATTGAAGATAATTCTTGTCTTTATAATCTGATTGTCTACGAAATAGTGTCGATAGTTTATTGTTCCAAAACACACTGGAACTGATTTAATAGAGCTGGTTGAGAAGCGTTGATTTTACTCGGTTGCTATCTGATATAACTGAAAGCATTTATTTAAGACTGATCTGATATCGCGGATTAATTAAGAGAGGTAAAATGTTTTCATTCATTTATGATTCTTATCGCTCTTGATTTTGGGGGGTATGTTAACCGCGACATTTTACCGACGGTATGTTACGATTCAGACTGTTGCGAACACCGAGTAGTTATAAATAAACAAGTGTTCATATCATGTTCTTGTCATGAATATCATGTTCTTCAAATTATTCATTGATTGTTTAAATATAGTTTTGTAAAATTTTGTGATGGATTTAGCTAGAGTGGGAAAACAATGCAAGGTGAATGCTATAGAGAGTTCTGCTGTAGGTATACCTACGCAAATCCATAACAGATGGTATAAATTCTGTCGAATTATTAATTAAGGAAATTCTTTTTACAATATTTAATTTAGGAAGATATACAAAACTTTTTCGCATACGATGGGAACTCGATTTAGGGACAAATGTGGAATATATTCAGAGGAATATTTGTAGGATTTCTTCTATATTTAAATCTGAAATAAATATTTTTTGGAAACTTTTTGATTCGTGATTAATCCTTTTGAGTTATGAATTAAATTGTAAATCTTTTTATTACTAAATATTTAATAGTTGTTAGCTATGGATTTTATTTTGTTATTTGAAAAAAAGACTATTATTCATAATCGGAGGTGTTATAACATTATAGAACTCGTTTTAGGATACTTTTCGACATGAGCCTCCCATTATTGATTTTTCCAATTAATATTTTTATTTAGTTGGATAAGTATAATTTGATGTTTCAATTAACAATGAAAAATATCAAAATTATTCTCATTTTATATACGACTGTGATAAATCTTTATTATTATGAGTTAAAATCGATTTAATATTAAACTGACAGATCATATATTTCATTTTGGTGGAGGAGGATCCCTAATCTTTGCCTGTGTGCGTTATTTGTATCATTTTCAATTGATTACACAGCCTGCTCCAAGTATAATTCACCCTCGGGTACAGCAATCACCATCCCAGAAGTGGAATTCAATTAAGAATCGATCCCATTCGAATTCTGAGACTATGTTACTTTTCCCAAGTTGCTTTCCGATTGTCGAATTTAGTTAACTATATTATATTCAAAGAGAATAGCTATATATACATTTGGAATCGTGAAATGAAAAGTTATTGTTGCTATTTGATAAATGATATAGTTTGTATCAACAGTTTTTAGTTTTTTTGCGGGTAAAATTTCGTTGTCTTACTTTGGAGTCATTCTTCGAGCGGACATCTCTCCAGAGAAATCATTAATTCCAGCTTGGAATACTTAAAATTTGCTTTTTCAACATTATAAGCTGCAAATAAAAAGGAAAACATGAAATATTCTCTTCTCTCCGATCCTATGATTTAAATATTATATTTCTTCTTCTCTACGTGAATTGCAATGTTGTCTTCGCAATTTTTATCCCTAAAATGGTACCCCCTCTGACTTTTGTTTGGATTACATGAAGTAAAACAGTATTCCTTTTTTCATCCTATTTATCTATTCGTATTAACGACTCCGGGGTATTTTTATTTTTTGTTATAGTAGAAAGAATAAATTATTTATTTCATCTATAGTTGGATGTTTGATCAAATAGAACCTAGTTTCATTCCTCTGTTACATCTCTCTGTATTTGCATAAATATTAATGGAATTTGGTCTTTCTGCTTTAAAACAATTCAATTGTTAAGAATTATTTCCCATGTTCTATTCAATTTCAAAAATTTAAGCTTTAAGCTGTGCTGACTTAACCGCGATTTTTTGTTTAGGTTAGTTATTGTTAAATTTTACAAATAGTTTTTTTATAACACAGCATCAAAAAAACTCCCGTCAATAAATTTGTATCTATAGTTTTTTTCCTAGTTGAAGGAACTATTATTTAATCACGCTTTTTAAAATTTCGTTAAATAGATAACTAACGTGCGATTATTTTTTCGTATCTGTTAAAATTTCAAAACTATTTGGTTTAGGTATGATTTTGTTAAATGGGATCAAAGATTCGTAACTTTACCATTTCTTACCTCAAACTACAATCTTTGAAATATAATATCTCAATTAGGTTCCGGTAAATCTCACTGCGGTACCTCAACTGCATCAGATGCGTATTATAAACAATGACAGTTCTATGACAACTGCATGTCAACATCCACAACACACGCCTCACCAGGAGCCAATAGGAACCATCACTGGACGCAACTTCGCGGCCCAATCGTCTGCGCAGTCAATGGATGGACATCAACAACCAATCACAGTTCAACAACAACCAATCAGCGTTCAACAACAACAACCAATCAGCGTTCAACAACAACCAATCGCAGTTCAACAACAACCAATCAACGTTCAACAACAACCAATCACAGTTCAACAACAACCAATCACAGTTCAACAACAACCAATCAACGTTCAACAGCAACCAATCCACGTTCAACAACAA
>JAUZNC010041435.1:22297-40063 GCA_034780395.1 Vannuccia rotundouncinata | reverse complement strand
CAGTTCAACAACAACCAATCACAGTTCAACAACAACCAATCAACGTTCAACAGCAACCAATCCACGTTCAACAACAACCAATCACAGTTCAACAACAACCAATGTCAGTTTCGTATCTTCCTCAAGCTCCTAGTAAGCTCAAAATTAATATATTAAATTTAAAGATTATAACATTTAGACTAAATTTTAATTATAAACATTTCTTCCAGTTCAACAGCCTTCCAATGACAGTTGCCATCGACAGCAGCACCTACAGAATGCACCAATCAACAGTTACAACGAATCTCAAAGTAGGATTATGCCGTTAACATCTTTGCCCAGTTCTACGGTCATGACCCCAGTAGCCAGTGTTTATAGCAACAGTGGTACGGCTGCCAATAGCAACCAGGGAGGGATAGCAACGCTTCCGATGATCAGCCATATTCCCATGATACAGCAGAGTATTCCTGTTCAGATACCAATTCAGGTCGGTCAGAACTCGTTATAACTAAATAAATATCTCTCTGGAACTTTGTTGTTCGGTACCTACCTGTTTATTGTGTTGTCTGGAAAGTCAATAATAACATAATATTATATTAAAATACTATGAAAATACCTTCAAAAAATATATTTTTGAAAACCTTTAAATTAAATTTTTTGCCAGGCCATTTATTATTCTGCGTCGCTTTTATATCTAAGTTTCCCAAATTACGACCTATTTTATTTGTGAACCTTTTTGATTTATTATTTTATTAATTCTGCAATTCACTCGCAAATAAATCAAAGTTTCATTGTGATATTCTCGTACAAAGAACTGGTGTCGTTGCTTCGCATATTGTACCTGGCTTGCGGAATTGAGCGATTTTCTTATGATTTTATTTCTTCAAAAAATTGGGGAAGCATATGGAGAGAATAGGAGGGCGACTTTCTTAACTTTTAATTGGAACATTTCTTTCAAAACTTCCGCCTCGTCGTTTGGGAGATGGAAAAAATAACAAAAATTAATTAATACAAGAAAATGTTGCAACTTTTCATACTATCTTAACGCGACTACCCTTTCAGACTTTTCTGTGTTCAGTTTTATAGATTAAAAGGATTTTCATAAATGTTTTCGACTATAGCTGTTATTCTGTAGGGGTTATTAAAGTTGTAACAGGTTAGGAGGGGGAAGCTAACGAGAACATCACTGAAAATAGTTTTTGAATGACTATCGCTTATGTGTCGCCTCACTTACATACATGCTCCAACACTGGATCAATTTCTTTTACTACATTGACAGATGGAGATCGGGTTTAGTGAGTGTCTGGTTGTAAGATACCTTGCGCCTATTTTATAAGAGCCAGAATCGCAGATCGGAATAATTGGGTTATCGGGGGAATGTGTTGCCATAAGACGCCTGTTTTGAGTGTTTATTTATGTAGTTGTGTGTGTATGATGTGAAATTCGATATGATCTTGTAAAAATTGTTTTAATTGGTCACTAACCTTTTTTACGGATATAACTGTTCAGGTTAATACTTTTTTTGTACTCTTATCTTTAATTTTTACATTTACTGTCTGCAATTTATATCGAGCCAATATTTACATAACTCGATTATGTAAAAAATTGATATATTCATTTACATTATAAGTGTTATTCTCAGTTCATATTGTTTTTTGTTTTATTGGCTCGAAAATATGGTTTCGCGTACATTTGGTCCTCAAAAATCGTATATGTCCGAACATTTCTTTACATTTCCGTGCCAATACCTCTCAAAAGGGCTTTTGAGATATGTCAAAATAAAATCACTGGACGCTTTATATAGAGAATACCACAATTTATTCTATATCATATTATTGGGAATTTTACATTCATATCCATCTTTTCTTCTACTACTTAGAAATGCTTATTTTGGTTATTTTATTAAAAGGAACATAAAGCATGAAATAACGTCAACATTTTGATACTGTACTTCTGAAGTATTGGTTAATTTTAGATAACAGATAGTAATTTTACCCACATACTACAACACCATTTGATCTTCTGATTAGATCTATCAATTATGAATGCAGTTTCAATTCGCCTGAGATAAATAATTTTAATCTAAATTCCCGCAATAAATAATTTGATTCAAGTCACATCTCGTGATCTAATTTATTATTTTATGAAAATTGAGATATTTGACCTCTCTCTACATATATATTACCAGGAGAGGCAATACTTATGACTTGATCGATAATTCATTATCTCTTTTGAACCGCGGTTGAAGAAACCGTTTGAATAAAGGGGGAGAATACAACAGGACCATCAGCGTCAACTTTTCAAGCCGGCACTTTATTATTATTATTTTTTTAGTTCTGAACCGGATTAAATGAACGGCAAGGCACGGCAGACTAATTCACTAAAAGGGAATTAACTTAGCCCAAGATCAGAGGTTGTAACATCGAATCGTGTTTCTATAGTTCATTAACTTCCTTTATCATCTTTTCTTAATTTTGTTTCATCCCTGCTTTCTCACTCGCGGGGCTAACTTAACCTCTTTCTCTGATTGTTCCCCTTTCTGTGTGGGGTGTTCATTGTCTGCAGGCAGAAACCGTGCTCTCTCCCCTTTCAAGGGAGAGTTTCAGAGACAACACCGCTTCCTGCACAACACACTCTTCTGTTCAGAGAGGGGAGAAATGAGATGAAGCCTGTCAAACGAGATTGTATCCTTAGATGTGTGAGGGTTAGAAAAGTTTTGATTTTCAACCTTGTTTCTTCAGACGTTTTCAATATATTATAAAGATCTGTTTAATTATTTAACTTTACGCTCCTTCAAGATCTGAACGTATGCTCAATTTAGCTGATCGATTGAATGAGATATGTACTATTTGATTGAGTTGCACATATACTGTGATGTGCTTTCTCATCTCAAACGCATTAATTTTGTAAATAAATGTCTTAAATATTAACTTTTTTTGCAGGAAACCTTTCTAAATAGTACATGAACCATTTCCCTCTTGAACTGTACAGGTTAACGGTCAGGTCCACCATCAAACTGTCTACATCCCACTTCAAGCTCTCCACCAAGCCGGAAGCTCCAATAAGACCAGTGACATGGCCAAGGCAGCAGCTTCAACCTGCACTTACGTGGATCAAGGTTATCACCAGCACCAGGTTAAACAAGAATGGTCCGATCAGATTTGTACCAAGTATTCCCCCAATCAGGTTCAGAGTAAGTCGCTTTTACTACTTGGGCATTCTTCCGTAGCTTTTGTAACTCTTTTGTAAAATTATATAATTCCAAGCAGGAGTTTTACTTCAAATATCTTCTTTCTTTGTAACATAACCATTTTTACTCTAGAAAGAACTAAAATGCATTACATAAATTAGGCGTCTTATGGCCGGCCAGCCACGCTTGAAATGCTGGTGGCATCACAGTATTCAATTTACGATTTCCCCTTAATTATATCATCAGTGTGGAACTAGCTGCGATTCTGCGATAATTGAGTGTGGCTTGCGATTTTTTTTAGGTTTTAAAAATGTTTCTGAGTTGTTTAAAATACTTCCTGAACGATCAACAGTATTTCAAACTGGTTAGATTCTAAATGTTAAAATGGAGTACAGATGGTTAAGGACAGTCCCTGTGCAAATGAGTTTTTGTTTGTACACTTTGTAATTTGTATGTGAAAGTTTGTCAAGGAGGAACATCAATTCCTTAACAAAATAGTATATCAACAGACCTGCACCACGATAAAATTAGGACATTAGTTCTGTACTTAATACTCAAAGCTTCTTTCTGTGTGAGTATCTCTATTCTATTGCCAAAGGTGTAGACCGAGGTGAAGCAATGGTTGCCGAGCTAAAATAGATCCTTCACACAATTAAATCAAACAAAACTCAAACCTTTTCCTGATTAAAAGATTTCCCAAAAGTTAGAGTGTAGGTGAACTAAAACCTGTTATCTTCGTACGTACAAGGGTGTGACTTTTCCGATTTTTTAGAGAACGCTCCGAACTGAATACAGTTGAAAAGTTCATTCTTAAAACAGCCAATAGAAAACAGTTCATTGAGTCATCTTATTTATATTAAAATCAATTAGTTCTATCAACCAACTTATAATACTTATTGTAAAGGAATTGGTCGTCTAAAAGCTGTAATAATTTCGAATATACTTTTTTGGATCGGTGGCAGCCGTAAATAAAATATGCAATAAATTGTCGTTATTTGGCGCAGTTGTTGTGTCGCTCCCTCAACTCACAGTATTGACCATTTATCAACCTGATTTTTATTGTTGAATACGCCTGTGGCAGCTCTTGAATTATCTCTGCTATATAATAAGTCTTAATATACTTCTAGACTCAATATATCCAAATCCTCAAAACATAGGAAAGAAAATGTAAATTTTAATAATGTAAGTAAGAACCTTTGTTTTAGCAAGATTTTTGTTTATATATTCATTTACGTTGCCACAGACAACACAACGATTATCTCTTTATATTGTAGTAAACCGATTAAGTCGTCATTAAGTTTCTATTGAGTTGAGTTCTAAATTTGTGAAATTATATACTTTCTAAATTGTTAACAGTTTATCATGAGATACTGTAAAAGATAAAAACGATACGATTCAATAAATACTAAGTGTTAAGCTGCACTCGTTATAAAACCTTGATAGTTAAAATAGTCGCCTATTGAATAGTTTTAAGCTACCTACATCTAATTGTTAGCTTCTTCGTGGAAACATTCATTAAAGAAGAAAGGAGATAGTACTCTTCAATCTTTGTTTAATTAAAAAACAATTTCTCTACTCAATAAATAGGAACAATTTTGTTGACGTACTTTTAATACAATGATAATTGTCATCAAAGCGATTTCAGAAAGTTGAATTTATTATTGATCTTTACACTTTAGTGACGTCATCTTCGACATCAAAACCTCTCCCATCTTCGACTCAATTGACGGCGCCCCCGAGTTCCCTGAAGGCAGTGAAGCAGGAGCCCCTGATCACCCATACAAGGGAGCCTCAACCTCCAGGTTCGACCCCCGAATGTGGTCAGAGTTCTCTGTCAGCAGATGGTTTTGTGTCCTCACAAGGAAAGGTCAAGCGAACTGCCTGCTCGTGTCCAAATTGTCAGGTATCGTTTGTTACTATAATGCATTCGTCATATATATATCGGTTGAGCGACACTCCTCTAATATTCCTCCACAGCAACAACTGCCGTCTTCTCAAAGCCCCACCTCTACCGCCCTTGTCACCACCTCCGCTTCCCGGCTTCACATCTGTCACTACCCGGAGTGTGGCAAGACCTATGGCAAGACCTCGCACCTACGCGCTCACCTGCGCTGGCACAAGAACGAACGCCCGTTTGTCTGCAGTTGGGATTTGTGCGGAAAGAGTTTCACCCGCTCTGATGAACTTCAAAGACACGAGCGGATTCACACTGGGGTCAAAAACTTCATTTGCAATTTCTGTGATAAGCGATTTCTCCGTTCGGATCATCTCGCTAAGCATGTTAAAATTCATACAAATGCATCTAAGTCTAACTTAACGAGGAATAAATCCGTCGGCACTGATTTAAAACCGGTATTAATTCATATTTCTGGTTAAAGTAAGCTAGTACCTGACGTGTGTAATTTTCTATTTTATCTATCTAGGTAATGACCGGACTAGCAGATATATTGAATTCGTCCACGTATCCATGTTCGTCGCCCATTTTTCAGGTATTGTTGTAATAATACATCTTTTATATTTTATGTTATCTATACAATTCTCTACAAATTAGGAATATATTTGTGTAAATTATTTTTCTATAATATTTATTATACTACTCAAATATGTTAAAGTAGTATGAATCAATAATATGAAATATAAATTAATTTAATTTTTAGGCTGCTGCAGATACCACGACTTCTTCACTGGGCGACAATGGCAGTCAGCATGTCATTAGTGATCAACAACAATCAAGTTTTAATCAACCAAAATTTCAATTCGGTTCAACTTCTACCATGTCACCGTATGCAGTCGTGAACCCTTCCTCAACTCTCATAACACCTCCACACGAAGAACAAGATATAAAATTTAACTCTGTATATAACTAAACTCTACCAAACATTTATTTATTATTTCATATTGTCTGTGAATAATTATCTTTCATTCCTAACATTATCAAACATGTTTACTATATTGTATGATAACACTCCGCAGTCTTTTTAGCTTATTTTTACAACTAACTTTTGAAACGGTTTCCTGGTTAACTTCTAAATAATCTCACAAACTCAGGTTACTGGTTTCACTTCTCGCCAATATTCCAAAAACTTTGTATATTAAATCAATATAATGCATTTATGTAACATTTTAATCTATTTATTAAGATCTTTTTGTGGCCAGTAATTATATTTGATATGTGTATTTAAATGTTCTTTAAGAAGTGATACCATCTTTGCAAACATCCAGTATTGAATATTTTTCACGTTATATTTTGTATATTCTTTTTGTACATATTTCTTTATAAAATACAAAAATCGATATTCGTTGTTCCCTTTTTAACCTATCTATATTGTAAGATATCTTAAAGACATTTTTGTTTAAACTTTTTATATTAAGTATTTTAAGCATTCAAATACTCCGTCAGTCAAACAGTAATGAGTATCTAATAATAGTTTAGGTTTTTAATTAATAATAAACTATTTTACACAACCTTTCAGATTAACCGCTTTACTTCACACCCTTCTATGAGTGGATTGTGTCAGTGGAGCTGACACTAAACTGCTACCTAGCTTCTATTGTGTTCAATTCTACCCAACAACCTCAATCAACAGGTTGTCATGACTACAGCCGCCGCCCAACAGGGTTTCCACCTTGCGGATTCCTCCAGCGGGCAGGACTGGCTACACCGGCTGTTGGAGGAACTCACCCTGTCCCAGTTTTACGTCAAGTTAAGAGACAATCTGCAGGTGACCGAGTGAGTATTGTCTCTCTATTTTCCACTGGAACAAGCAGTGATTGTGGGACCGACGAACATCCTCCCTGATTGCAGGCTGGAACACTTTGACCACGTGCGCACTAAGGACCTGGAGAAAATCGGGATGAGCAGACCCGCAGCTCAGAGGCTCCTCGGGGCCGTGAAGCAGCGTCGTCAGCTGGTTCGCCGGCGTTATCCGCGGTCTGGCTCGACAGGGGGGGCGCCTGGAGGTGGGGGTGCTGCATTGGTGGGCGGAGGCAGTATCAAGGAAAAGGTGCATCAAGTTCGCCGTGATATCAAAGAGGTGAGTCCCTTCCTCTTAACCCTATCCATGCCGGGCTATTTGATCTTTCACAGGGGGGATCCGCGACCACCTTCTGAATATGGTGTTTCTGTAGGGCTAAGTGTATAAAATTTGTGTTGGGGATAGTTCAGAATGTTTTCTGCTGGACAATGTTGCGAAACTTGGAAAAATCGAAAAAGAAAAAATATTTAGGCAGTTCAGATTTATTTTATTGAAATCTTTCAAAATGTTGATGTGTTTCTATTTTTATCACAGTTTTATCTGGTTGATTATCAAATAATATAAGCTATTCAATGATTCACATTTTATAATAACCATTTTTGTGAAATTTCGGAAAATGATAAATTCGGGGTGATTGGGATGGAACCGCTCTCATGATAGTCCAGATGGGTCTATGAAAGTGAATATTGCGCTAAAATTAGGAAAACTTCATTATAAGAAATAAAAAATTGCGAAAATAGCAGAGGGGGCCGAATCACCACCCCCCCTCCTCGGTATGGTTAAATCACTTCTACATTCGATCGATAAAGAAGTCTTGACAAACCTGCCCAATTCCTTCTTCAGCTGCTCACCTCCAAGGAACGCTGGCCTGACCCCTGGAACCTGCCCCCTAACCCCCCTAGCCCCCCAAACCAGCCCCTGTCCTCTTCCCTCGCCAACAACAACTGCTCCTCCTCGGGGTCCCAGGTCACCTGCCTCATAGCCGACTCCAGTTTAGCCATCACAAGTCGTCTAGGCAACGGCTCCTTTGGTGTAGTGCACAAGGCCATGTGGACAACACCGGACTCTCGCAGGGTACGTCCACTCGATTTATTCGATAGTGTAGAGAGAATCCTTACCGTCTCCCTGCGTCACCAACACTTGACAGATTCCCGCGGCAGTGAAGGTGCTCAAGTCTGAGGTGCTGAAGGTGCCCGGTGCTCTGGAGGACTTCCTTTCCGAGGTCAACGCAATGCATTCCCTGGACCACATCAACTTGATTCGTCTCTATGGGGTCGTGCTCACCTCTCCACTCAAAATTGTAAGTGCAAACATTTGTAAATACTCTGACTCTCTCTCTAATACTGTCACTGTCTGAACTCTCTTAAATGTAATCAGTTTAAATATACTACAGAAAATTCCTTTATATCCGCATAACTGATTTGTTGTGATTTTTTAGGTGACGGAATTAGCACCTCTGGGCAGTTTGTTGACCAATCTTCGGTCATCTACGGAGACTTTCCTGGTGGATCGATTGTACGAGTTTGCTGTTCAAATTGCTAACGGAATGGCTTACTTGGAGATCAGGAGGTGAGCATCTAAAAGGTCTGAATGGCAATCCAATGAGAAGAATTTCTTTTGGTATTTTCCGCTATTTCAGGTACATCCATCGAGATCTGGCAGCCCGCAATATTCTCCTCTCTTCGCCCACTCGTGTTAAGATTGGTGACTTTGGTCTGATGCGTGCTCTTCCTTCACAAGAGGATTACTACACCATGAATGAAGCCAGGAAGATCCCATTTGCTTGGTGAGGCAGTACACGATTACTCAATTCTTGATATTTCTCTTCTCAAATTATTTACTGTTATTTTCTGTTTAATATTTAACTGTTATTTTTTGTTATTTTACTGTTTTCAAACTCATTTAAATGTACTTTGATTTACCCGCTACAGGTGTGCTCCAGAATCTCTACAGCGTCGACAGTTCTCGCATGCCTCAGACGTCTGGATGTTCGGTGTCACCCTGTGGGAAATGTTCTCGCTTGGGGTTGAACCCTGGGCTGGGCTGACCGGCGCTCAGGTTGTCGCTCGAGTCACCGTGGATCAGGATCGACTTTGTCAGCCTTTATTAGCGCCTCGTTATCTCTACCGGAAGATCATGAGGTCATGCTGGGCTTCAGAACCGGAAAAGAGGCCGACATTTCGACAGCTGTTGGATGATCTCAACCATGTGAGAGTTGAATTGTTATTTTTATTAGGGTTTTGTTTATATACTACTTCTTTATTTGTCAGTAGTGCAGTGCATATAACATTAAAAATAGTTGTTTCTGTTTTGTGTATGACCTAACTTTCATTGTGTTTCTAGAGTCGACCAGTTGATGTTTTAGCCAAACATATGTTCGACATGGCCGATCGCCTGGGAATTGATAAGGATGACGTCATCATTATAATGGACGCCAGGTCTGTGTTCGTGTGTATTGTGTGTGTAGTTGTTGCTCTCTAACCATCCCTTCTCCTCCCATAAGCAGGCCTGACAAACGGATGTGGAAGGGTCAGAACCGACGCACTCGAGAGGTTGGATATTTCCCACGAGCAGTTATTGACGTTCTCCGAAAGTTGACGAGTGAGTTTTACTGGATTTCCTAACCACCGAGTGGCTCCTTTTTCAATATCAACCTTCCTTCCGTCTTCCTCTTTTATCACTAGGTGAAGACATTAGCATGCCCCTCAAAGACAGCTTCATCCATACTGGACATGCTTCGATTGGTGGCAGCAATAACTGGGGCCATCTCGACAAGATCGATGAGTGAGTCATGGTGACGTTGGGTCTTATAGTTCTTTCTAGTTGATTCAACGTTTGGTCTACTTTCAGAGTCTATGCCAACAATCCAATGGAACTACCGGACATTGATGACGAGTGCCTCTCAGATTCGGACGACAGTTTGCCGGGTAACTGAAATCTCTCGAATTAAAACAGGGATCCTGGTCAACTGTAACATCTCTTTCTTTTATTTGTGCAGAGTTCAGTTCGGCGCCTGCAATTCCTGCCGTTCCACCTGTGGGTCCTGTTTCTGTAGACCAGCCACCGCCACCTCCACCACCTTCAACAACACCTGCAAACACTGTGTCCCCAACTCCTGCTGATAGCAGTCCTGAATCACAGGACGCGGCAGCTATGGCAACAAATCCTAGTCGACAGCCAAGTCCACCACCTCTGATTAACCTGGACAATCTATTTGCTGACGTGGACATCTGGCTGCAACCTGAATCAAAAGAGGTGAGTCTTCATTTATTGATCCTTAAATATGCTGCACAGGTTTTTGAAATGTAGTTCAGCCATACAGTCATCAAAACTTTGTTTGAGCCTTTAGTGTTAGAAATTACCTTAAATGGCATAGGGAAAGTTTTCTACCTGCATTTTTGTAACTTTCAGAAGCCTGTTCCATCGTCATCCACCTTGCTAGACACTCCAATCTCTCCCCAACCATGCACGCCACACCAAGCCACGCCTTCCTCCTGCACGTCTTCCGTCAATCGATATCAGTCACAGCCAATGACCTCATCAACACCAGTCTACTACTCGAACATGATGACGTCCAATTCAAGACTGCCTACTGCAGGTATTTTACCGATTTATCCATAATACTACTATTAAACTATTTCTAATAATTTGGCAAACAATTATGTTTATATATTGCTTACTACTCATAAGTAATATAGTGGAGAAGTAGATAATAATTAATTTTTAAACTAATTCAGTTTCACAGTCAATACCACAACGTCAACCAGTTGAAGAGGTCTATGACACCATGCCTAGTGGGTTCACGAATTCCAGTGAGCCCCATGCAGCACCAGCACCGATCCCCCTGTTCAGTCAGAACGAAGCATTGACCGAAGCATCCTTTGATCCTTTCGACCTGACCACTGTCCAGGCTTCTGGTACAATGGGCTCTGTGCTGTCCCAGTTAACCAAACAACTACACAACAAGTCCTTCGATAGCTCTCCTCAACACAAACTCGCCAGACCTACGCACAGTGAGTGCCAAGCGGACTATAGCAAGCTCTGAATTTGCAGAAATTGATTTTGTGTTTTCTCTCCTTCATCAGCAGTGTCTACCGGCCCAGTACTCTACTCCAGGTTGCCCACCCCTTCTGTAAATTGGGGCCCCATGACTGCAGGAACCGGCTGCTATGCCGCCTTCCAGCAGCAACAGTTCAGACTTCCATTTCATCCACAAACTCAAATTCAGGTAGCTATCGATTTAATTGATCAATTGTTTCATTTTTCAGCCACGTGTTACAATCTGCTTCAATTTCAGCCGTACACGATTCCGCCCCCACTGCAAGTGTCGGCCCCCACGACCAGAAAGGAACCATCCAACTCCCAGGAGGTCTCCACTGCCGATCTCTTGGGACTGGGGAGCGTGGATGACCGACTGAGTAAGCCCCTATTGCATGATTCTCTTCGTCTTCGGTATTGTTTCTTGTGGTATTTATTTAACTGTTGGTGTACGCTTTTTAATAATTATGGTGACTTTGATATTGTCTTGGGCTTTGCTTTATAATTGCTATCGCGTTAGGCGAATCAGTTTAAATTGAAATGGGACACTTTTGATAATGTTGTGATTTTCGAAGTAGAATTTGTTTTTATAAATCAATATTTTTTTATATATTAAAGACAGACTCTATAAATTATTAGGCTTGATAAATCTGCTTCATCATAACAGATCATTTAAGAACTTTCTAGTTTGGTTAGGATAAAGGTGTGGAAGGAACCCTTTCATCCTCTGACTATCCCAATTTGCATTATTGATCATCTTTGGTTGGTTCAAGGGCTGATTATTCATACAGCATGATTGTATGCCACTATTCCTCCTCCCCTTTCCTCCCCTTATTGATCCAGGAGCAGGAGGTGAAAGTCTGCTTTATTCCCCCCCGCCTCCCAAGGTGGACCTTTCCTCTCTCGATGACGAAACCAAGGAAAAGGTGGGCTTAACATTAACCCTTTTTCTCTATTTATTTGTTGTGCGGTGTCACATCTCTAGCACAGCCACCCGCCCCCACCCCTAAGTGTTGTGATAATTGTGTTATCGCTGACAGAATTGCTTCTTGTTGTGAATATCGTTGTAGTTTATTGTATAAAGACTTTTAAGAATATCATTTTTTAACCTACTGACGCCATAATATATCGATTTTAATATAATCCGTGCTTCATAGATACTGCAAGCTAACAAACTAACTTTTATGAATACTACGGCATGTATGTTTTATTGATTGATTAATTTGAGTAGTCATGTCTTATTTCATTTATTCGTTCAATGTTGTAATAGAAGGGTTCAGTTTGAATTTCAAATAGTTTAAATATTAATAACCCTTTTTTTAATATTAGTCTATTTTAAATATCATATTCTATAAATTGTCACGACTATTTTTGATAAATTTAAATTCGAAAACCTTTACAAAATCTACTACAATAGTCAATAGATATTTTGGGATAATTCTTCTCCAAAACTTATCGATATCCAACTATACTAATCCTACATTATAAAGAAAAGTGTCTCTACTGTTCAGTAGTACACAAATCAATCAACAATAAACACCAATGAAATGGATTGGTTGAGGATAGCATATCTCATGCCCAGTCCATCCCTGAATGCAGGTCAGTCAGCTGGTCCAGCTAGTAGATGGTGTAACTGAGTCGGCGGCCTACACAGCTCTCAACCGAAACCAGCTGGATCTGGCGCTTTCTCTGTGTGACCTTCAGGTTGAGATGCTCTACAGCCTGGGCCTCATTCCGCGTCCCCGATGTCGACAACTCCTGGAGGCTAACTGCTGGAATCTGGAGCGAGCAGCTGCTCAACTTCTAGATGAGGTTTGCAGCTCCTCTGGAGGTCAGCAGTAGAACTTCACAGAGAGAGAGAAACTTTTCTGTACAGACAAATCGATGGAGAGAATGAATTTCAGTGACTTCATGTTCTAATAATCTAGATCCATTTCTTCTTGTATTAATTGATCACCATTGGTTGTGGGGGTTCTTTCAGTGCCATAATAGTATTCTATCCTAGTCATGGATTCTAAATTACAGTCAATTTCATTATCGTATCGTCAGCTTTAAGTTTGATTACGTTTTGTTTTGCGCAAATATTTTTTCAAGATGATAAGTCGTAATTTGTAATCATAGCTTAATTTAAGTACTGTTTTTCGTATTTATTCTCATGAAATGGGACTGGCTATTACTATACAAAGTGTATATAATTATAATTAAAGTCTTATTTTACACATTCGCGAAACCAACCACTGATTTAGTTGTATGGTCTACTAGTCACTAGTCTGTACCAAACAGCAATTTTCGTCCCTCCTTATTGAGTCTCGACCTTTCAAATAATTGATATTTATTTTACATTATTGGATAATTTTTTGCCAATTTTGCCTTTTTTACGTATTTTATGTATTAATTATCTGTAATAAATAATGCTGATTGGACAGTCACTTCGCTTCTTGTGGGCTACTTTTCAGTATAATCTATTCATGTTATTGATAAGTATATGGCAACCCGGTGTTGGTATTTTGTAATCTTTGAATGTATGTATGTAACGTTAGCAATAGTTTTCAAAATATACAGAACAGATTTTGGGCATTTTAATGAATTTAAATTATTCCGAATTGATTACACAGTCATTTTTTTTGTTGGCACAGCAACGTATCCAGGAGCATCAATATCTCTCTTCGTATAATATATTATGAAGCATTTATATCGATCGGAAAATCGATATTGTCCATATTGTTATATTATACAGCTTACTACTTCATTCATACTTTTGATGAGTTCTTAAACTGCCAATTATATTGTATTATATCTTTTAAAACAGTGCGTGCAAGTCAGGCTTTTGTCAGCTTTTATTAATATCCTGTTATCATTGTCTGGAGTTGAAGCTTCCTTTTGTTTGTTTTTTTTTGCAAAAAATATTTGTAAATAACATTTGTACTTTTATCTCTATGAATACATATATAAATATTAATACACTATGCATTTTGAAATGTATACAATGTTTTGAATACGATTATGATGGTTATATTTACTAATGTACTTATATATCATTCATATAGATTGGAATCTTATACAATTTCTGAAATTGTAATTCAAATATATATATATATGTGGACAGTCATATTTAATTATGTGTTCATTTGTTTAAGTTGCTAGGTATTTCAGTATTTAATTTTTCATTCGATATTATTGAATAGACACGAAACAGTATACAGTGTATATATGGCCTTTGTACTTTGTAACGGCACGCTGTATAAAAAGGAGAATGGGATAAGAGAAAAATCTAAAAGGAGTCACCAGATAGAGACTCTTAAGTCAATGAATAGTTTTATACTTTAAACAAAAAAATTTTTAATTTGGGCATTTCGATCTTTTTATCATTATCAACATGAAAATGAAATTGAAGAGAAAATTTAAACTAAATACAAGCATGTGATTATTCCGAAATTTTGGAGGTGCCTGGGGTCACTTTTGTAAATGATTTATGTATATTTTGTACAATTTTCTCGTCTAATATATACACAATTTTTGTTTTCCGGAAGTTTTGAGTTGATCAAATCACATGCCTGAAAATATAATTCTTATTCTAAGTTTTAAATCCCAACTACATGTGACAATTTTTGTATTTGTTTTATTTAATTATAATATGTAATGATATCATGATACAATATATAAGATTGGTTGCTTGATAAAAATTTGCATATCATCATATTATAATGTTGAGTCTCTAAACATATGTCTGAATACTTCCATATTCTAATAATTCGCAAAAAATATGACATTTGGTCTGATATTATTAATTTATATTATCTTAAGTAATATTTTTATGCGAACACATAATAATATGGGTTAGCATAAAAATATAACCTAAGATTTTGTAAAAGTTTCAAAAATTTTAATATATAATCAACATGATATAAAGAACAAAATGTTGTTCAAAAAAGAAATTATAAAGGGTTACGTAAAAATTATGAAAATTTGCTCTAAAATGCTATTTAGAATTTAAAAAAACTGAAGTTATTAAAACTTTCAAAACAATATGGTTTCTGAGAATAAGCTTCTAACGTTTAAACAAGACAAAAATGATTTAATATTATAGAATGAGATTATAAAATATTACATTCTTATTATATAAAATTTAATGAGATTATTTCAGGTTCACAACAATTTATTTTCTTTATATTCATTTTAAAACATATTAGTGCGCTATTTTAGAGACGCTAGCTTTATAACGACAGCTGTTTGATTTAAGTATCTAAAATTATTTGGAATGCTTAACTGATTTTTACATAATATATAATACAATTATGGCCGAAAGAAGCACTGATGAGGTAATTGTACAAAATATTAGATTATGCTTACTAATATATTTAAAATTTAGTTTTATATTTAAAAGTAATTATAATATTAGAAATCATATAGTTAATTACTTTTATTGTCTTGTTCTATACATCACAAACTAAATAATTGATTTTTTCATATGCATAGAAAATATATGAACCATACTACTTATGATCAAGTTAATTTTGCAAATTAAACCTAAACAAATATATACAGTGCTCTTAGTAAAGCCCAAATTTGGGCTTGGCCTGATAATCAGGTAAGTAGGCCTGAATGCCTGAAAGTTAGAGCATTATCCCAAAAATTATGGCTATACTAAGTCCAAAAATTAAAAGCCTTAATTGTGTTCTCACATAGCAATGCTTCTACAAAAAATGACTTTCACTTGCCCCTTTCACAGTGAAAGCACAAATTGTTTCAAAATCATGTATGGTCACCAAAGGTTGAACAGCAAGTACTCTTTTAATAATGCATCCTTTATTAGATATGGCAGCAACTGCTTTTGCTTCTGCAGAAAAAAGGTCATGTAAGAACAAAAGGGAGAAAGAGAGCAGAAGAAATGGAAAAAAGTATGATGTTTGGGGAATACCAGGAGAAGAAGAATGATAAAAAATACTAAATCTACAGCAGGCTTCTGATGAAAATACAAAAGCCTTAGAAGAAAAGCCATCTTCAGAAACTTGTGGAACAGTTACAGGAAAATATCAAGACATCAAAAGAAAGTTTAGAGTCATTAAGAATAATTAAGGAGAAACTAGATAAGAAGCAAACATTCAGAGAGGGTAGTACACAATGTACTCAAGTGTCATGCATCTTTGGTTACCATTGACAAGGAAGTTGTCTCAACTTCTAAGAAGCATTCCTGGTTATTAATATTCCTGAATTCAGCTGTAACACATGGCTGTACATTTATAAATTCATTATATAAAACTGGCCTATAGAATTCCTATCAATATAACACATTCCATTATCAGGGTTGCCAAAAATTCTGGCCAACCCTGCATTATAGTACACTTATTGTATTTAGTTAGAATTTTTCTGTAAATAAAGAGGTGCAGATGGACTGGCTATAAAGGGTGATCTGGAAGACAGTAATAAAAGTTAATAACTTTAAATAAGCAATAAATGTTTTTTTCTTTTACAGAAGGTAAAAATATATGAAACCATATGAAAATGAAATACATTTTGGTCACCACCTTGTAATACTGCTAACATTTAGTTTAGGCCCAAATTTTTTTAGTAAGCCCAAAAAATAAAATTATTAACATTAAGAGCACTGATATATAACAGGGTGTTGACCAAAATGTATTTCATTTTCATATGGTTACATTTACCTATTCATATGTGTTTACCTTCTATAAAAGAAAAAAACATTTATTGCTTATTTAAAGTTATTAACTTTTATTACTGTCCTCCATATCACCCTTTATAGCCAGTCCATCTGCACCTCTTTATTTGCAGAAGACTTTTAGACTTATATGTTTTAATAGACTTTAATGTTATAACTGTTTAATCTTTATATAATAAAAATTATAAATGTAATATAATATATATCACACATGGTAGACATTTTGGTGATTATGTACTTAATTGATCACTTTTTTATGTAGTATATTCATAAATAGTATATTGTGATAAAGTAGGTATAGGATTAAAAAATATTTATTTTACTGATTTTTTAACAATAATCTATCATATGCTGATACATGCCTATAATTATATAAGAATTAAATTACTATTTTTTAATATGGGTTTTCTTTGATGCACTTAGCACTTGTATTTCAGACTAAAATATCTCAAATTTATTTTTTATAAAAGAATAAACAAACTGTATTCTATCCATTGTTCTTTATCAAATGAACTTTACATATCACTATTTTTGCTATCAAGTAGACTCTAATAATTGGTGATACTTTCTGCACCTTTATATACATATGTCTCAAAACTTGAATGTCTATGTGAATAATAACACGAATAATATAATATGTTTATTAAAAAAAATCAATATATAAATCAATTTATTAAAAGTATATCTATTTAATTAAAATGTTAGCATTATAAATATACAGACTGGCATACTTTTATATTAAGACCAATGAAGTTGCTGTATGCAAGCCTCTAAATCTAAATTGAATTTGATTGTACCCCAGCATTCTACATAGTAAGGCTTCAGGAAAGACTTTATCAAAATACTTCTTACAATACAGGCATAATGAAATGGGCTCCCATCTTGTTAAAAGTAAATAAGTTCATCATTTGAAAACATGGTTCTTATTTCAGGCAATTCTTTTGTCTATAGAAGGTCAAGGTATCTTGTCCTATTCACTGTTACACAAATGAAAAATGATCCATTTTTTCTTGTAACAATTTTACAATCCAAGCAATAATACCTGGGATATTTACCTCCAGCTCCATTATCTCAAATAAATTATTCTCTGACCAGTACACACAATTGTGTCTGTTCACTCTTGCCAT
>JAUZNC010041435.1:11122-22197 GCA_034780395.1 Vannuccia rotundouncinata | reverse complement strand
TATATTTTAAATGTTGCCTCATCACTCCAGATAATTTTATCACAAAAGGAATCATCTTCTTTGGATTTGTTTATCAATCATTCAGTAAACACTATGCAGTGATTGGTATCCCCATCATGTATATTTTGCAGCAGAACTGACTAACCTCACCTTTTCATAATATTATACCATGCTCTTCAAATGTATTGTATATTTGAGCAATGGCAAGTTGAGTTGGTGATTCTGTTGTAAATGTTCATTCAATTGTTGCTGTATTTCATTTAAATTTTTAAACTTATGATACCATATCAGAATTTGTTTTTGCCTATCAAATTATTCATAACCATTAAGAACATTTTATTATTCACATATAGAGTGTATACAAAGTTTTGAGACACCTGTATATACAAGTAATGAGAAGTATCCATATTAAATTACTTCATTTCTGGTTAAATTTACATTATCTTTACAATTTTATATAATTTGTTTTCAGAGAAAACATAATCTCTGTTTATAATATATGTAATATTTATATATTAAAAACATTTTTTTAAATTTACTTTCATGATATAAATTTATATTATACTGTGTTGTTTGGATTAAAATGGATCTAATTTTTATCTATCTCAATCTACTATGCTTAAGTGAAAGATTGTTTATTTTTTATTATTACGGAGGCTGCACATACCTGATTTTTTTTGCTAATTTACTCAGAAAATGTTAATACTCTAACAAATATTTTTCTTAATTATAATTTTTCTTAATTTTTGTGTATATTTACTTACATAATCAGGATAAATTATACAATCAGAGGGTGTGTGATTTTCCTGCAATATACAAAGATATAAAAATTAATAAAATGCATCGACCCTGTTTTATGTATTCATAATTTATCTGCATCAGTCAGAAGTGGAAAATTAAATTTACAAAATAAGGCATCTAAAATTTTCTTATTGTTCTCTGTGATTAGAGTGATAAACCTTTGGTGATCTCAGTAATGAGATTCTTCCTGCTTTTCAAACTGATAGATTTATATATATTTTAAATGCATTCTAAGTTATCAAACTTAAGCCAATTATAGTCAACTCTAAACATGTTGCCATACCATCCAAGACATCATATTTGAAAATGTTTTGAGTGTACTCTCATGCCAGCAATTTTAAAATGTGGTTACCATATTTTTAGCATATCAGAATATTTTATGGATATATTAAGTTAGATTTCCACAAATCATGATTAATATTTTAAAGAAAATAATTTCAAGTTAAATTTCAGTTTTGCAAATTAGGTTACTAGAGATATAACTAGTCATTAATAGAGTTATAAACTGTAATATTTCAAAGAAAATATGTTATACATTTATTATCTTTATAGAAGAGCTACATATTTTTCAAGTATTCAATAATATATATAAATACTGAAATAATTTTTGTATAATAACATTCAATGCTTTATTTAAATAAGGTTATATAAAAAATATTTTTCTTCAAAATAAATACATTTTAGATGAAATTATTTAAATAATTTATTCAATATACAGTCTACTCTGGCTAATTGAAATCTTGCCAATCAAAACTACTAGCTTATCAGAAAAAATCAAATCCTCATTTTTTTGTCTATTTCTACAATATTTGTAAAAATGGGAGATCAGAACACTGGCTAATGTGAATTGTGAACAGAATTTGTGGAATGGTCCTTATTTCTACAATATATTTTACATTAGCTAATCAGAACAGCTAATCTCTCTCTCTCTATATATATATATATAGATTAGCTTAATATATATTAATATTCATATTTATATGTTCCTACTTATATTTGGGGATTATAAATAAACTTAAATTTCTAAATTTAACTAAACCATGAAAATTATTGACATACATAGGGTGAGAGTATTAAGCAGGATTGTAAATTGCGTCATTGTGTTTGCATCACCTATTCAAATAACAGTCCCCATTTATATTGTATGTCAATCATTCAGGCATGAAAATTGTCCTCCATAGGGAATAAATCCTCCATGGAAATAATTTTGTGCCCAAGGGCCCATAATGAAGTTTAGTTTTTAGAGGGCCCTATTCTATTTTCTAACTTAAGGGCAGTCTTTAGATACATTCTAAACTTTTGAAATCTAAAAATTTCGTCACTATGCGCTGATTTGGAGACTTGGCTGCTCATCTCATCATGGTTGGGGCTTTAGAAAAATGGTTCCTCCATAATAGACACCCTAGGCCATTCTCATACCTGAATATTGTGTGTACCACATTTTATATTGGAGATTGACTCCATTATGTGGAAGTGTAATTTTATAATTAATGAGACCATTAAAGACTTTCTTCATAATATATTTATTAAATTTAGTTGCAAATGTTTAGAGTTAAATATGTTTAACCCCTAATAATAAATAACTAAATTATTTTAATCTTGAATCTTGTTGTCCCTGCATAATTTTTAATTATAAACACATAGTCCATTTTAATTTTGTGGCATCAATTTATCTAATATACTGAACATAAGTTGTAAGGCAACTATTGTATTGTTTCTGTAATATAACATACATTTAATCGATTTTTGTCTAATTGGAACAAAAATGACTGCCTTTTACCTGTAGACTATGTATTAATAATAAATTCAATTTTTTTGACAATATATTTAATTATGGCATAGTTTGTCACCTATTTATGTATTCTACGAAAGTGAGTAGTGTACACTCTAGTCAAATAATTTCCAGAACTAACTAGTCTGCTCTTTAAGCTCTTTGTAATATTTATATAAACTATTTTTGAATTTAAGTAATTTTAAACAATATGCTCTATAATACTGATACAGTATTAGACAACCAAACATAAACTTCATGAACAAAGTTGATTGTTATAGACATGAATTTGTTTAACTGCATACTATCACGAAATCAAGAGTATGTAGGTAGATTCAAACTGAAGATCTACTGGTTTGTAGACTAGAATACTACCACTATGCTATGCTCCCTTTATTAAAACTTCATTGGATAATAAGCCTTGTTAAGTCTTGCATCTTCACAGCATCACTTGATTGTATTACTACTGTCTAGATTTGGAGGGAGTCTTGCTCCAACAATGTAATTATATTTTTGGTTTTCTCCACAGCATTGATATACATAAGTAATTTAAAGCAGAATGCTCTATAATACTGATAAAATTGAGCTATATAATGTAACTCTTTTTTAAAGTGGCATATAATACAATTTGTTGTTATATGTCACAATTTCAAAATATATAATCCTAAATAAAAATGGAAACATTTTGTATCACCTTAAATAGGAAATAAATGTTATAAATCCTACATTAAAAGGGGCTTGGAGGTCTTAAAACCTCACTTTAACATATGGTTTTTTAAAAAAAGTCAATGCCACCATCTGTCATACATATTCCATATATCTTTAGCCTGGGATTCATGAATAAACCCATCATGCCTAAGGCGCTAAAACAATAATGTAGAATATTTCTAAAAAACTGTTTTTTTATTTAAAATTAAATGTTTTATACTATTATAGGAAATCTTGGAATGAAATGTAATTAATGATGTGAATATTATAGAAAGTAGATTGTGAAATTGATTTTGAATTTTTATTTGATAATAATTTTTTATTAAAAGACACATTTCATTAAATTATTTGTATTGTTCGCTTTATTAAAATAATTATTTATTTAATATTACTGTTGAACATTTTGATTATTTGAATTAATATTGATATTATAGATTGCTAATAAGAGGCAAATATTTGAATTATTGTTTCATTATTATTATAGTTTCTCATTATTTTAATGTTAAGTTTTGTATCTTGATGCCACTATACCATTATTTTTTAATAATATCTAGATATAATATATTTTGGTCTGGAATACAAAATAGTGCAGCATCTAATATTTTCATAAATATCTTATTTTTAGGTACGAAGAAAACGTTTACAAAAAATGAGTAATCAAAATTCTACACCAAATGTTACTTTTGATGGTGAAAATACTTCAGGAGTAAGTACCAGCATTCATTTCTTTATTAGAAAAGAACTTTCAAAATTATTTTTGTTCAATTACAAGCAGATATTTCACGTTTGCTATTCGTTCCTTATAAATTACATTGATTATAATTTTGGACTAGCTCTCGATCTTGTTTCAACTAATGTCGGGTTAAAACTGGTCACTTCATATAAACCGGTCCATAATATGTGTTATCATTTGTAAGGAGACTTGGTGACCGTTTGTAATGCTATCCTCATGCACATCCTTTCTCATTATAGTTTTGTTTTATTAAAAATTCATTCTCCCTTTCGTTCTTCATAGTCATTGTGTTCTCTCTTAGAGCATGGCCACTGCCAGCCCATTAGGTATCTATCAACCCGCTGAAGCTTCCAAAGCCCTGGTAATGGAGGTTGATACTCCCAACAGTTGGCCAACGTCTGCTGCACCTGTCACCACAGAGCCCATGGAAGTTGATGATCTCAATAGTAGCCGGTCCGCAGTGGTCGTAGATCCACGGGCACGTGTGATTGGCCTACTTCAGCGGTTACTGCGGCTGTCATGGCCAAGTGAACCATCAGATAACAAGGGGGTGTTGACACTCACAGACTCTTTGCAATTTCCCGATATCCCCTTTGATCAAGATGATAGTAAAATTTTGCCTGGTGAATGTTTTTCTTAAAATATGAATACTTACATTAATTATCTTATTTATTGATTTAGTACGTATTGAATGTTTTCATAGAAAATTAAAAAGGTATGTGTATCCGTTTATTCATTTGATTAACAGGCGATGCCCTATTTAATCTACTTCCGGAGTTAGCCTATTAATAATAGATGAGTGTATTTTTGTGTCTGTGTTTTGTCGAACTCGAACTCGAACTCCTTCCACTAAACACAATTTGTTAGTCTTACTTGCTGTATTTAATGAATTTAGGGACAACTTTCTCGTGCTTACATGATGAAATTTTATTTATTATTGTCTCAAGTATATTGTGAGTTGTAATAATTAATAATTACTAATTGTTTAAGGAAATCCTTTTATCTGAAAAAAATAATAGTCTACATTAAAATTCGAATGATTCTACAGGTAAACATTTCAACCTCATGCAGTTCTGCTCTAAATGAATAGTAACTAAACTTCTATAAATATTTAGCGATATTAAATACTAATATTAATTTTATTTCTCTGCTCAATAGCACACAATAACGTTAAAATTAATTAATTTTTGTCATATACTACTTTTAAGTAGTGTAATAATACTAATTAATAAATAATATTCTTTCTCCTAGATCTCTTTGACTTCGTCTTTGAACTGCTACTCTCAGCGCTTTCACACATTCGTCAAGCCATGATGGCGGACGACTTCGTCTCTAGCTGCCTTAATTGGGAGTTCCATCCAAGTTTCCAGCCAAACACGGAGGCGGGGAAAAGTTCGGAACACCATCAGATCCTATATCTTCTAGATTGTTACCACCTCTGTTGTCAGGAGCGACACACACTCAGGAATTCCGTAAATGTCCACTTTGTCTTTTGTTTAGACGCGTTTATTTTATTTTTCAAATATTATTGATGTGAAACAGAATTTGCAGTATTGTTATTTAAATATTGAAGTCGAGGTTTACATATACCAGTAATGTGTGCAGCTATTTCATTGCAACTACAGAGCAACACCCCCTCCATTCACTGGGAGCTACTCCGCGAGATCGAGCGACAACTTTTACGTCATTTAGCGTTAGTCTCCAGCGGAGTGATGTCATCGGGTAATCTACAGACGTCACACTGTCCAGGCGACGGGTGTCTTGACCCCAGCCTTACAGACTCGCCTCTGCTCCCATTTCTGTTGGCCAAATGCCGGGAGGTCCACTTCATTCAGGATTTGGTTCAGCAACTTTTCTACTCAGAGGCTGGACTCGACGTTCAGGCTGGCTTTAATCAGGTATAGCACGCTTAGGACAACTTTCCACGTTCAATATTGGCAGACAATTCTCCAATTCTTCTTGCCTCCGTGTGAAGGTGATGTCACAGCTACTGCTGAATATCCACTTCCGGGTGCGAGGCTTCTCGATGGAGACGGATGAGTATGGCCAACTTCTGGGCATGCTTACAGAGCTAACAACCCTCGCTCTCGAAGACAATAAAAGACCAGTGGCCTCTTTGGTATGTCAATTTATCTATCCTGAGTTTGTTATATGGACTGCAGCTCGTTAAATTGAATGAATGTATTTAGATCCCCAAACTGTTCAATTGGTCGTGTCCAAACAACTATATCAAGTCGGGCGAGGGCAAGGATTTTGGTCGGCTCAGCTTTCTCGGTGTCTTCCTCTCTATGTCTGCCTTTGCTGATGATGATGTAAGCTCTTCCTTCCTTCCTTCTTCCTAATTGTTTTACATTTAAGGAATAAAATAAAGCACCCTTCTGTAAGTCTCTTTCCTCCCTAACCTCTCTTGCCTCTTCCTCAGCCCCGTGTTGTGGAGAAAGTGTTTCCCAGTGAAGAAATGAACGCAGGAGAAGTGCAGAGGGCGGTGCAGATGTTGCAGTTGGCTTGGGAGATGATCTGGACCAGTCAACACGCCATTCTTCACAACCTCCTCTTGGCAAAGGTGAGAATACCTCACGATTGTTCAACTCTTAATATTTCTCTATCTGTCTCTATCGCTTGACTACGTAGGACACGAGGTCGGCGTGTCTCGAGTACCTCACTACAGCCCTGCGTGTCAACGCATCTCGCGGACTTCTCCACTACAACGAGCGGCTCTTGAGCGGAGAAGGCTTCATGATCAACATCACGGCTGCCCTTCAGCGTTTGGCTCTGCCCATTAAAGTGGAGAAAGTAAGTTATCTTCTGCTATATTCCTACTTTGCCCAAATTAAAACCATAATTAGTTATGATGTATTTATGCTGCTTCCTCGTGTGTTGTCATAATCAACTTGTTTTGATGATCTTCAGGTGGACGACAACTACTTGTTCCATCCGCGGTGCCGGATAATTGTCTCTGAGAAGACCAGAGTGTGCGCCAGCAGTGATGAAGTCCAGACATTCCAGGATGAATTAAGTAGGTCCCTTTAGTGCAGCTGCTGTTCCTTCTTTGACGGTTCTTTCAAAAGCTTATTGTTTAAATTTTGCTCAAGATTCTAAACACAAATGGAGCGAGGCCAAGTTCACAACCGAGTGCTTCTTCATGTCAGTGCAGGCTCATCATGTCGGCCTCATGGCAACAGTGCGCAAGTACATCCGGCGGCAGCGCGTCGTGCAGGAACTCCGAAGGAACATCGCTGAGCTCACGAGAACTGAGAGTCAATGGGATTCGAGCAATTCCCCTCTAAGTACCCGAACCATTGTTTGAGACAGCGTCAAGTCCTCAAAACTTGTCAAAATCTCTCTTTTATTTCTCTCTCTCTCTCTCTTAGACATTCGGCAGCACAACAGGGCTCTTGTGGTCCGCTGGAAGGGCCAACTGTCACGACAGGTGCGCTCCTCCTTCTGCTGTGATGTGGTCATTAGACATCAAGAGTTCATGAAGTCTTCGCTGACCTTCTACGGACAGTTGTCCACCTTCATTCTCAGACTGGCCAACTATGACTCGTGAGTTGACAATGCACATTTATTCCATAACAGATAGCCTGAGGCAACCTTGTGATCACTTTGGACCTCTTTCTTGACTGCTAACAGGGTAACCGGTACCGCTCTGGATACCACCCCTCCCTTCCTCTTCGCCAGTATGCCCGAATTCTTTCTTGAAGATATCGCTGAATTTATTATTTTTGTGCAGAGGTAAGACATCGATTCTTGAGGGCACACAGTCTTGTTGTCTGTCACTCACGACTGTATCTCTCTCTCTATCTTTCTCTCCGGTCAGATCACAACCGCAGTGTCTGAACGACGTAGCCGGAATTTCTAACATCTGCAACCTCATCATGTTTGTCATCTGTCATGCCCACTTCATCAAGAATCCTTACCTTGTCGCCAAGTTTATAGAAGTATAGTACCGCATAGTCCTTTATTGGTCAAGTTAAATCGCGTTAATCCCGCCCCGCGACCCTCTAATTATTACCTTCAGGTGATGTTCTACAGCGACCCAATGATCCGAACGAAGATGGACCCCCTGCACGATCTCCTAAAGAATCACCCCCTCGCGCACACTTGTCTCATCAGAGAACTCGTTCGCTTCTACATAGACATTGAGTCGACGGGTGCTTCCAGCGAGTTCTATGACAAATTCTCCATTCGCTACAACATCTCAGTCATCTTCAATTCTCTGTGGCAGGAAGGGACGCTCAAACTCAACTTTATTCAAGAGGCGCAGTGAGTTATCCTTTTGATATCTTGGTGGCCTTAATTTTTACCATCCGGTGGGTCCCTCTTTATAATTGATGTCTAGCGAGAACACGAACCTCTTTGTGAAGTTTGTCAACATGTTGATCAACGACATGACCTTCCTACTGGACGAGTCGATGGAGTGTCTCAAGAGGATACGCGAGATTCAGGACTTTAAGGAGAACACGGAGCAGTGGAACCTTATTACCAGGGAGAACCAGATGACTAAGTTGAGACAACTGGCTTCTGATGAACGTCAGGTGGGAGTTACATCTTTCATTTTATATCAAATCATCATTGTAAAGTTAACTTCAGTTATATTGACTTTGCCCAAGGACGCTAAAATGTTGTCCCTGTATTAGAAATAAATGCAAACAAATTCGTTTATTGCGACTTATTTTATAATATTCATTTTTAGCGATTGTTTGTTGTTGTAGTATTCTATTTTAAAGTATATTTTATGGAGGCGAAATGTGTTTCTATGAGACAATATATTTTATCTAGCACCCAGTCTCTGTTCTGTTCTGTGTGTGTGTAGGTGAAGTCCTACCTCACTTTGGCCAATCAAACGGTGCAAATGCTCTTCTCATTGACGGAAGAAATCAAAGGTCCGTTTCTTCGAGTGGAACTGGCCGATCGTTTGGCCGCCATGCTCAACTATAATCTTCAACAACTCTGTGGACCAAAGTGCAACAGGTAGGGACCTCTTCGTCTATATATTTGCACTTTTAAAGTTGTACCTCAATTATATTCGATACTCCGAATACAGTTTGAAGGTGCGACAAGCTCAACTTTACAACTGGGAGCCCAAACAACTCCTCCAACAAATCACCGGGATCTATCTGCACCTGTACTCGACAGATCATCATCTCGCTCTCGCCCAAGCCATTGCTAACGACGAGCGCTCCTACCGCCCCGAACTGTTCACAGATGCTGCCAACCGGATGGCTAGACATGGCATCAAGTCGACCAATGAGATTGAAAGGTTTCAACAGCTTAGTCAGGAGGTGAGAGTTGGTTACTGGATCTCTTCATGCTGAATTAATTGAAATAAACTGGGGCTAGTTCACATCACTCTGAGAAGCAATTTAGAAAATAAAGCTGACTTTTTTGTCCATTTAAGAGTAGTAATCTATGGGTATCGTATTACAAATCGTTTTATTTAAGAAAATTTCACCTCGTCCTCATTTTATGCAAAGTTATTTGAGTGGGTCAGATTAAAGGTATCTATCTAACACTAAAGTAAACAAATTCAACGGTTTCTTAAAATAAATGGTTAATTTACAATTATGTAGTTATTTTGATTGTTATTTGATTTTTTAGGTTGTTATTTTGACTGCTTTGTGTACATTATATCTTCTCTGTCTGTATCATCGTGCCTACAGGTCAAAGAATTAGTCATTGAGAAGAATCAAGCGGTAGTTGACTTCAGCGACGCCCCAAGCGAATATCGAGACCCCATCATGGACACGTTGATGACCGATCCGATGAGGTTGCCTGGCTCCAATACCATCATTGAACGTTCCGTTATTCTTCGACATCTGCTCAATTCACAAACCGACCCCTTCAACAGACAGGCACTAACGGAATCAGAACTCATACCAAGTGAGGCTTCTCAGATGATCTTTGGTAGCTTTTATTGTTTCTGACTGAAAGTAAAATATTTGTTTCTATTCCAGTGCCAGATCTTAAAAAAGAAATTGAAGATTGGATAAAGAGCAAGAAATCCTCAAACTAACTTCTCTTCGGTCTTATTAGCCGTCATTTAATATAATAAATAATACACCCAGACCCTCTTAGCTAACGTTTCTGATAGGCTGTGACGTAACTGGCCAATCATAGGATATTTCATTAACTTATTGATTTTTCACCCTGTCTAATATGACTATCTAACTTGTAAAAATATTTATTCTTGTTCCAATTTCTTACATATACGTGGATAAGAAGGTGTTCTCATATCCGTCATCATATAAATACGACTCACAACCCTCCTCTTTCTTTGGTTATGATGTAGCTACTCAATCGGTTTTTGTGTAGCGTCTGTGTTTTCGTTATTATGTACTGTTCACTGATTGTTTTGATTGTAACCCTCATTACTTTTGGAAATAAATATGGTGTGTAGATGACCCTTTTATTTTCTCTCTGCCACACCTCCCCCCTTTCTTGTGTTTTATTTATTACTAAAATACATATTATTTGAAGCCATAGTTCCCTTCATAATCGACTTTCTATTTGTCGGGCCTTAGATATTAATACACTCTTACCCTCTTGGGTACACCAGTTTCAGGTGCAATGTGTTTCTCAGCTATCCTTGTGTAAAAAGAATCTGTGCTACTTACGAGTATTATTATCGTATACCGGCTGTGGGATTATTATAAATTACTTGCTTATTGAGTATCCACCATTGCTCAAGTGCCCCTACTACCAATACGACAGCTGATGGCCCACGTTTAAAACCCAAATAGTTTATTACAAATATTTACACTTGTATGTTCTAACAATACATATTATGTACACGTAGCCTATTTTAACATGATTTGTTTATATATATATATATACATAAAGCGATTAATAAACAACAATTGCTTTGCTATTCAGATGTTTTAGCGTTTTACCTTCAGATTCAATTAATTAAAGTGTTGTTACAATATATTGAGAATTCCTTGCTCGCTTTCCGAATATTATAACCATAGAATTATAGAAGCGTAGTTAAAAAATATATGAATTGTAGATATTATATATTTTATAATAATAATAAATTCGAAAGCTGTAGAATTTGAATCC